>QNGE01004853.1:0-46099 GCA_008508345.1 Paragonimus westermani | reverse complement strand
AAACTGGACTACCAGGCCGTCATGGCAGCATGTCTTGTGAACCGAACCGAACTGAAACACATCACAAAGTTTACAGGTTCACAATGTACATGGAAATGATACAAATGGAACTGTCCTTTTTAACCTACTACTCCTCACTCGAAATAGACAGCCTTCAGCCTGCTGGTGTCTGGCACCAATGGCACGTAAGCCGTATGGGCCATGTGTTAATACCTGGCCATTGGCTGGGTAGTGAAGCGGACAACGCCCTACGTCTAGACCATGATCACAGCCAAAAACTTTGGAATATTTAACGAAAGGTGGATTCATGCATATTTGTAAAGGCTATGGTGACCTCGGGATTGCTGTACATGGTCCTGTGTGGTGCTTAGGGCGTACACTTACATCACATGGTCCATAACAGTTCTTCTGGGCGTCCAGTAAGTTTACCCAGGAATCATGTGTATTGTTCGGGACGGTTGAAAGTGAACTACTACTTCACTGGTTGATGTCTGCAACGTTCCGTATGGTGTTCCTCGGGAACACCAAATGTTTGCAGGATTACTGAGAAAACATTTCGCAGTACATAAGAATGTACTATGGTATAGCCCACAGTTTGGCAGTATAAAGAAAAGCATCAAACTGTTGTAGGTCGTACACACGTATTTAATACCCGTATGCCTTATAAATTGTTAGGCTCATATACCGTAACCATGTAGCTGTAGTCAACATCACCTTAGAAACCGCAGAAAATCCATGTAAAACAAAAGATAGGAATGAAGATGCCGAAAAAACACTTACCATCCAGCATTGTCTTAATCAGCACTGACTGTCGGGCAATTGCAAAATCGACGTCGAAGATGACAGGATGGGGCTGTGGCTAAGTAAAAACTATTGGGTTTGCATGAAAAAACGTGTGATCTCGTATGGACGATGTCCACGAATTAGTCACTACGTTTTGTAGGAGGCAGCGTCAACTCCTAACGTAAAGGGATTGGGGAGCCAGTTTGTTACCTTCGTGCTATGACGGTTTGTGATTCGGCAGAGTTACAATTGATATTTTAAATTTGAGTGATTCCTAGCACCACTCTCGACCACCAAATCAGCTTTCTTAGCCTCATTTCTGCGAAGCGTTTTGCCACAGGTAGCGAGTTTTGTGATTAATTTCCTTATGGCTCTTGAGCAGTTAGGCTGTGCGCAAGTTTCGAGGAGTTCTGCCTCTTTGTGTAACCTGTGTACATACTACCTCTGTTCAAGATGGAACACGCAACGGGATCTAAGATCTGAGTTGATGGAACAGTGGAAGTCAGTATCAATTTCGCTGGTCCATTCTGACGGATGCAACAGTTAGGGCAAATTGGTTTAGACGGGCGCCCGGACACAGACTGCAGGCCAGTTGGCATTCTCAATATTCTCGTCCAAAAGACAGCAAGGGGGTGACAGTGGGCTAAAATTACTACCTTTCTGAAATATGATGTCCTAAATATGAAGTCCTAAAGTTGATGGTATCAGGGAACTGTAATCCACCATATCTTTTGGGCTGCTTAGAATGGCAAGGCACCGTCTACTTTAGCCCAGTAAGTTATCAGCAAGCGCAAGCTGCTATAAGGCGTCAAGATCTAGCCTCTTCGTGGTGAACATGGTTTTAAAATCGTCGTTATTTAGTATTAGATTTGGTTTTCACCAAACGTGAAATTCTTATTCATGAAGTAACAACTGTTCGGAGTCAGTAGTTCCTTATTAGGTTGATTGTGCTCGTCTGTCACCCGCAGTGACGTATTTCACCATTGATTTGAGTTCGGCACGCAAGTTGTTCTGTTTTTGCTGATGATATATGGGTATATCTGAATATTCGTTCCTTGCGGTATGTTAAACGCATTATTGCCTTGATAGTAATCAGCTCGGAAGGTGGGTCCCTGGTGCATTGATGAACCTCAGCAACTGTTCACGAAGCACCAGACCCGGATCATCTGAGCACTATCTTTCAACTCCACGCGGTTCTGCTTGATGAGTCGATGCAGAAGCGCATGGCCAGATTAATGAGTTAGTGCTGTGGACATCTTAACAGGTTAACATCTAAAACATCGTGATTTATCTAACTAGCTCAAGATACACAACTCTCTTAATACTGAATTTTGATGTTTTCACCAGTGTGCCTTGTTTCGTAAATTCACCGTACGGTACAATTAAACTGCTGCCGTCTGTTCCACTTTCGCTCTNGCACTTTGAAGGTGCGAAGCGCATTCCACAAAAACCAACCCGGTCACCCACCATGCCCAGCATGGTCTGCATGTCTTCGGCAGAGGGGTTAAGTAAGGCAATGTCGTCCACGTACTCCAGATCGGCCAATCTAGCGCCAGGAAGAAGCTCAACACCAAGCCCACTGGATTCACGAAGCGCCGCCTCCAGAATGTCGTCCATGACAAAATTGAACAGGAAGGGGGAAATCGGACACTCCTGACGAACATTACTAGAAGTGACGAACGACCGAGAAAGTTGTCCTGATTGCAGAGTTAGCATACAGTGATTTTAACAGATTCCTTTGGTACCCCCTTGATAAGAACGCAGTTCCAGAAAACGTCACGAGCGACTGAATCAAAAGAAGCCATTAGGTCTAAAAACAACGACCGTCGGCTGCCTACAAGACTGCCTGCATTCCGAGATTCGTCGCAGAATAAAATGTGATCAACGAAACCTCGACCGGACCGGAATCCTGACTGTTCTTCACGTACCTGACTACCTTTGGGCTTAGTGGGCCAACGTAGAATGAGGCCAGTGAGTAAATTGGACGCAACGGACACTAGAATGATATATCTGTGACTGTCACATAGAATTCGGGCTCCCTTTTTGAAAACGGGGACTACTGTTAACCAGTAACAACCACGAGATACTTCTTCAGTTTCTCAAGTCGTCTAGAGAAGTTTCGCCACCATCCTTGAAACGAGGAGGAGGGCGGAAGTCTTGACAAACAGCCTTGTTGTGTCTCAGTAATTTAAGCTGCACCGCCACTCCTACTTCCGACGGAGGGCCGTCTGGAACACAATAACTGGCCAATCAGGTGCCGTCGTTCACATGGTCTGGTTAAGGCCAGCTGAACTGTTCTTCAAAATGTTCAGCCTACCCGTCGAGTCGGCGTGACTGACTGATGATAAGCGAGTCATTTTTTTCACATATGATCTCACTTACACCAATTCGACCACCAGCACAATCAAGAAACAGGGGAAAATGCCTTCTGCTATTTCCTGATAGAAAGGCTCTTTCCATCTTTTCCGATTGTTCGACCAAGTAGTGCTCACGGCACTCGTGTAACCTTTCAAGTCACCGACGGCCGTCATCATATTCAGAACCAGGTGGAATCGAGCGACGCTTGCTCACGAGGCCAACGAAGTGGCAGAAATCTAGTTCTGTCGTGCCTGAAAGTCTCCTTCGGAAGATCTCTCGCCTGACTGGAACTAAGCAACTTGTTCACCAATGCTCCATGGTAAACGCTCTTCACACTCTCCTAGCTAGAATGCCAGTTAAGCGTCTTGCATTTACGAGCGTATGTCCTCCGGGAAAACAAAAAACGGGCACGCATAACATGGTGTGAACCTAAGTGGTTGCTATAGAAGGCACGGCAGTCTTTAACAGAGTGACCTCGCCTGTAACTGGCTTCTATATGATCGAGCTGTGTACACGGCTGGGAAGCACACAGAGGTCTCCATGTAACACAATGCCTCCCTTCCTGTGTTGGAATGCGGTGCTCGAACACCAAATATGCCTCCCAGCCGCTTCTCTTCTGAAGAAAGACAACCAACCTGAGTATCCGAATCGCACGCTAGTATCATGACGTTTGAGTGTTGTCTGCCTCAGAAGATCAGCGAGGACCTCGTAGAACACATCTTTGGTAACATCTAAACAGCCGTCCGTTGGAGTATACGCCGATATAATGAAAGCAACGCTTTCCTGATTTGCGTCGACAGACCCCAACCGATGCGTTGGGTCTGACAGCGCACAAGCGACTGTTCACTGGGATACAATCAAATAAACACTGCTCTGCTCTAGAACTCAGTGCCACTCCCACTCCAACTTAATCACGAGATTCAGCTTTGGCGTCACCAGGAACTCTGAGAGAGAAGCGCTTGGATCGACAGTTACCAAGAGGTGAGCACAAGTGGATGACGGCGCTAGAATCTTAGACCTGCGTCTCTGACACACAACACACATCAAGCTCCTGACGGAAGATAGTGCTTGCCAGAGCAGTTTTCCGACTAACTTTCCACAGAGTTCGGACACTGAAAGCGCCAATGTTTGCCAGTTGTCTTAGCTTCGAAAAATAATTATCGTCTTAAGGCATATGCAGGGCAGAAAACTTGGCGGAGGGGGGCGCAAATTAAAGGGGGAAATTCGTGACGGGTGAATAATGTCACTGTCGGGAGTACGGTAACTTCTGATACCTCCCGGTCATTTATGCCACAGAAGGGGGGTTGATTTGAGAGACCCCACTCCGAGTCTCTGACTCGGAAGTTTGACCAGCGAGACAACAGGACACATGGTTTTCTTGGAGGCCCCCACCCATAGCCAATGACTCAAAAGTCTGACTCACTTGGCAATGAAGAACTTGCCTAGCCCGAGGGTGCAGTGAATAAGACACTGATGTCTGATTCTAAGCAATGCTGCGTGCAGTGGATGTATCTGAAGCCACATCAGGTTTTCGAGTGATAATAGGTTTTTCGACCTATTGAACAATATGAAGCCGGTCACGATCAACCGTTGGGCGACTGGAGTGCTCTTTGTTTGAGGGTACCTTTTCTATCTCTTTCCTTCGTGCTAAGGAACAGAGCAGTACCCTAACCATAAAAATAGTTCTGCTGTATGCCCACAAGATCGTGCCTCGCTACCTAGACACTCCTACGTCCGACTGCTCCCCTTTGGCCTATCTGACAAGGTTGTACCTAGGAGGACCGAAGTGCTGGTCAGCATAGCCCACCGGATAAAGACAGCACACAAACCTGACCACCACATCAAAGTGGCAGTACAAGCCACTGCCTCCGCCCTGTTCTCTTTCGCAGTAAGAGGTGGTCCATTAAAGGGATAAGAAGAAAAAACGGGGTACTGGGTCGTCAGTCCTAACTGAGCCAAGGTGAACGGTTTTCAGATAGCAAGTACGGTTTGATTAGGCTATAAATAGTAGACGAATCCCTGATAGCAGAAGATCAGCAACGATTATACTCATACACTATAATGATTTGTCAGCGCTCAATAAACCTCTGGTTCTTTCACAGAGAATTCGGCAACCGCATATCTGGTTTTGGCATGTAACAGAACTCACTGGAGGGAGTGTTCAGCAATTACGTTTTTTGGTGTTTGTTACGCCACAAACACTTTCAGCCAAATTGGAACTTGGTCAAGAAACAGTGTATCTGACTCTGTGAAAAAGTCAAAATTTCCAAGCACTCATCTGAGAGGTGCGTAACGAGACACGCCACAGAGACGACGTTCCTGTTCAACGTTGTTGTCTGGAACTGCAATGTAGGAACACCCAAGCGTTACTTTTTTAACCATGTTTTTCAAAATCACTGAAACTCAGTTCAATCAAACATGTGTAAGGTTGGCCAAGGCAGCAGGTGAAGAAGTTCATTCCCTAAAAGACCTGTGACTGTCCAATAACAGACCAAACAAAAGGTTGTCTGTGAACAAGTTGAAAACATGTATATTACAAGGCAGGATGTGGTTAAAACTGGTCGGACCAACAAGAGACGCCTCACATACGCTCACTTACCACTTCCGAATCAGCGCCATCTAACCAATTCTGTCGCAAGGCAATTAAATACATATTGACTAATACAGGCCACCAATGAAACGAGGTCTGTATTTTCACAGCATGAGGACGTATGTCCATCAGCGATTGTACCTCCGAGCCGACTAATTTATTGTCTATGGTGCACGGTTTCAGTTGCTTGGTAACTCCGGATTGCCCATCCTCACCTCTGAAGAGTTGGCCTGGCTTCGCAGAAAATACCCGACGCAAACAGCGGGCAGCCAAAAGCAAGACGTCAAACCATCGATTAGGAGAGTAGGGGGTACCACTCCTGGACGTGTCGGCCTGCAAAACGGTTACAAGGTACACCAACTTTGAAATCAAACGAAGAAGCAAACCAACAAGAAGACAAAAACCTATGGTTTCCAGTCGGCGAAAAAAATCCCTCTGGATAACAGGTTAAATTTGTACGCTCTATATTTTACGGTGTTTGCGATTGCAATGCGATACTTAGGGTTATATGTCACGATGGAGAGATGAATTCGGTGTAGCAACCCAATTGGTACTTGCAGTTGATTGCAAGCTGCTTACAAGATGTAGACATCTCAATTATGACTGCTGAAAAGCTAGGTCCTCATTTGATCCTCTATCTTCTTTTACCACCATGGACTTACTTCGTCTCATATGAATACGTTCCAACATTGCACGACAACAAAACTGATATCGACAACAGACGTATTACTACAAAATTATGGAAATGCACAAAGACAGATATCACTATTAGCATCACCTTCAGCCTTGAGTGTTACTCATGGGCACCACGGCTGGGTATAGGTCAAAATCTACTACTGTACAGAGCTTTATTTATAATGAACAATCAAAGCTCTGATAAACTCGTTAACCTATATTATTAGGTGACGTGCCACTTGTCTTGTGTGCGTAATGTTGATCGGTTTGTTGATCGCCTCTCAAGTGGTTGCGCGGTCGTGTTGGTAGTCTTGTTCGGCCGCACCAATCGATCCACAGCATCAACGGATTGTCATGCAGCATGGTTATTGACGGGTACAGTTGGCTTTACCAATTGGCCTGAGGTTGCGTCTACTCATGCCAATAATCATCAGCTATCATTAAATCAATCACATCTCATTGTGGAGTACATAATAGGTCTGTGTTGGAGAAGAGCGTTAGAAAACCCGTCAACCAAAACGTTTCGTTGCACTTGATACCAAATACGCATAACAGATCAGATGCAGAAAGAGCACGAAACTCATTTGCAGCATTATTTCCATAATCAACGTCAAATTGTCACACACTGTACCAAAAAACAGCCCCCGCTCATTTGTGATACTCCAAACGACCTAATTACCGAGCTCCGCAGAGTAATCAGCTGAAGTGAAAGGTTAACGAATTCGTTTTCCTTTGGGCTTGATAATCTGCTGTGCATTGTGAAATGGGACGATACACCATCACTTAACCACACTCCTTACAATGTGAAAGATGAACGAAGAAGGCAATCCTCATTCATTTTATTCAGTTGCCGAAACTATCAACAATGTGACTTCTTGAAATGTATAAGTGTGCGAACATTGCAAGCGATGTAAGTTCTTATCCATGTGCCTCCAATACGAATCTGCTGAGTCATAATTAAGAAACATTATGATGGCCTGTTTCTGTATATTTCTTGACAGAAGAAGCTATATAGGTGAGAAACACTGAAATGTCTAATCAATGTCTAATGAGACAATTCTAAATGTGTCACGCTTGCGTGTCACATCTCGGGAGTGCAACCGTGCAGAAATGCTCGGGATCGCCCAAGGCAAGTCTGCGCAAATTTAGAGACCTGCTATATAAAAAGGGGCGTAAAACAGTAAGGTTTAATTTGTTCAGCAAAAGACAATGAATTAGGACAGGCGATTCGTAAGAATATTACAAGTGTAACATATCCAGGGAACAACGTAGGAGTTTGAATTTATATTTAAAGGTATTTTAGAAGTAGTTATTCGTTAAGCGAATACCGGTTCCTGCAATAACAAAGAAAAACTTCAGATAGCATAGAAGTCCATTTCCCTGATGAGCATAGCATGACCACTGCAACGCAAATGTGAGTTAACAAACAAATGGCACTCAAAGTACTCACCATTTGACCAGTAATGGGGACAGAACTCATGGTGTCAATGAGTAATCTTAATAATTTCCCACCTTCGGGGCAAATTTCTCGGATCAATAAACAATCGGAGGAGTCTAAACAAAGTGGTTCAATTTTTAACACATCAGCGTCTTCCTTCTCAACATGATGTAGCGCATCCACAAAGCAAATGATCGCGGCTGGAAACAGACAACTAGCGATGTGGAGCATATCAACCAAAAGTCCCCGACTGATGTCAAACGGGAGCGAACGATTGACGGCTAAACCAATTGCGCCGCAATTGGGGCAGGTGATTTCATCCTGTGACAAGTCAGGGTGGCACAGAGATGATGAATAGTTGTCCGGAACAAAGTGTTCTACAAGAAGAATGTCCAAAAATACTATGGTGACTACCTGCTGAAGCTACCATGCATTAGCAAAAAAAGCTACCTTCTTCGTATCACAAATCAGAGGAAGGTTACACAAAGCTGCTGGTCGCAGCCACGTGACAGTCGTCACAAAGAAAATGAGACATTGCCTGAGTCATGGTTCCAAAGAACAGACTGTTAAATCAGCGGAAGAATCGAAACATGCGTCCTAGTGGCCTAGTCTTACGCACGGTCTGGGCTGGGTATATATATATATCTTAAAATGGGCAGAGGGCAGAAGATTATACGTATATATATATACTGATATCGAGCGTGGTTCTACAAATTTAGTAATAAACGATTTAAATATACAGCAACTTACGACCAAGTTTACAAGCGCATATCACAGTGCAGCAGAAACGTAACAGTGTCCGATTAATTCCAGCGGTAAAACATGCTGTGGGTTACAGTTACTCATATAAACAAATGTGATGGACTATAGTAGGAATTGAAGTATTAGTATGAAAGTCGAATACAGTTCAATTGTTCACGTACGGTATAGTGTTTATGGAAGTGAAATAAATTTCACCGTATCAAACAGTCAGGAGTAAGAGGGAATATTGCAAACGGACGAGTCACGTAAATTCGGAGGTGAGGGCATACAGCTGTGAACTTGTGAGTAGAAAATGAAATGTGGAATTGGAATTCACACTCCCCCGACAATCACAGAATCGGCGGTGTCCTCTTCGTTCAGTTTCTTCTAACAAACAAATTTGCCGAACGTCCCTTCTGAAATTTCCTTTGTTAGTTCGTATAATTACTTCTCCCACCAAACCGTCATGCCCTCTCTTCGTTTCTTCAACTATGCCCTTTGGCCACAGACCTCTTGATGTGTGGACATCGCTGACCAAAACTAGGTCCCTCACTATCAGGTCTCGTTTCTTCTCGTGCAACTTTTACCGGTTGCGTAATGCAGGTAGATAATACCGCAGCCACCTTCTCCAGAATTCGTCGGACAAATGGTGCACTTGTCGCCAGCGTTTACTCAAACGGTTCGGTAATTGAGGCTCCTTCGGCTCCATGTACTGTTCGCTCGTTAAAGCCAGTCACTGGTTCGGACATAGGGTCCCTAGGTCATCCGAATGACCTGGATTAGGAGTTAGCGGCTGAATGTTGAGTATTCTCTCTACTTCTGCCATGGTGGTTTGCAGAACTTCATCGTTTATGAATTTATCGCCCGTGATCAACTGGAATATCTGCCTTATCGAACGTATCAGGTGTTCCCATGCGCCACCACGATGACTAACGTAGGGTGGATTGAATATCCAATCACAATTTTTCCGCATAAGACAACAGCGTATCTTGTCTCCGTTCCACGAAGTAATAGTGTCTTTCAACTCTGATTCCGCTCCACGGAAATTTGATCCATTGTCGCTATATATTTTGGACGGCACACCGCGTTTTGCAACAAACCGGTGGAACGCACACAAAAACGAGTCTGTTTCCATTGCTAGTGTCACTTCTATATGCACTGCTCTTACAGAGATGCAAGTGGAAATACACTCGTATCGCTTTTCTGTTGTTCGTTTGTGCTTGACGAACAGTAATCTATGCCCGCAGCGGTAAATGCCTGGTTGGAAGACCAAGAATTGATCCCCACATATGGCTGTCATCTGCTGACCAGATGGTTTGGCGTTCCAAATCCTACACTTTGCAGTTTGCATACCGTCGAGGTTCCTTTCAAAATCCAGTGCCACTGGTGAATTTCAGAAAGTACATGAGATGCTCCAATGTGTCCATTTTTTTCATGAGTCCAAAATAAATAAGCGAGTTGCAAAATGTTTAGCAGGTAGAAGAATGGGATGTCTCGCACCATATAGCAATGAAGAAAAGCTCAACCTTCTTCTGACTCGTAGGATGCCACGTTTTAAAAAGGGACAACTTCCTAAGAGGAACCGCGAAGTTTAAGGCGCCTGCTAGACTCTCTTAGTGTGCGGGTTTTAATCGTCTCAATATCGTCTCCGAAATGATGTTGTGTCATTCGCACTACTCCCAATTCAGCCTCTTGGATATCGCTCGTCTCTGAGGGTTCCAATGTCGAAGCTTCCGTCATCCTACTGAATTTCAGCATGAAGTATCTTTCAAATCGTAGCAAAATTGCTATTCTCCGTCGCGGCATTTTCCAACTAGCACAGCTGGCAAACACATCAAGCCATGAACTCGTCGCTTAGCAATGGTGAACAGAAATTACGTCTTTTTCAGCCATTCTTTCGGAATTTCGCCTAAGGCCTTTGGTATAGCTGGCCACTCTGATTCTTCCTGTCTCAAAAAGTCGGTTCCGTGAAGACACTGATTCAGCTTACGTTCATCGCGTGCGCGTATTCCTCTCGACGTTAAATTCGTGGGGTTCTCCGATGTCTCAATATATCTCCACTGAGCAGGGGATGAACTTTTTCCCCAATCCGGCCTTTCTAGTTTCACGGGTTCAGCAAACCCTTTCACCAAATAATCTTCTACAACAGCAGTACATAACTGATGCGCTGCAGGGTCTTTCGTAAACTTCTTCTGAAGTGACATCAACCTTTGGTAGGCGATTGGGTAATTGTTGGGCAACGTCGGGCAAACATACTTCCACGGCAAGCTAATTTCGTAATGAAGGCCACGCTTTGCAATAGACGATTTCATCTGTTCGAGCGCATCTTTATCTTCAACGGACATGACCAGACGACAACTATTTGGTTCCGAAAATTCCAATTCGTACATGCTTTCAAGGAAAGCGGAGTCTTCGTTAGGTTTACCACATATAGCGTTGACACACGAGCCCTTCTGCTCTTCTCCATCAACGCGACCCAGTAACACCCAACCAAGTGTAGTATGTGTCGCAAACGGCTCCGTCGGATTCCAACGCCGTTGTTGGAGTGTCCAGTGGGCCTCCGGTACGTTCGTTCCTATAAGTACTCCAATGTGGAGACCACGATTATCTGGAAAAGTGACATCCTGCAAATGTTTTCAACGCGTAAACTGCTCTGAACATAGTGCTACTCTCTGGACCTGAGGCATCTTCCTTACGGACCAAGCCTGATTTACGTGTACCGGTTTGCCGCCATCTATCGGATATGAATCAATCTTCGTTGAGGATGAGAGAAATTGGGACTATTTCGCTACCGTTGTAATTTTAAGTATGGCCGACCTGGTTGGCAAGTTCAGCTATCTCAACAACTGCTCATCGACAAGCGTCGAGTCAGATCCCGAGTCAAGTAACGCGTTGGTTTCTATCGTTATCTCGGAACCACGCAAGCCACTTCACCGATGGAATTTACGTCATGGGTCGCGAACCTGCGCATTTCCCAATAACGCACCAAAGAACTGCCGTGTTGCTCATGCATTCAGCTTATTTGATACAAACTAATTAAGGGAAAGCTTATATGCATCTTCCGCATGAATGGACCAGATTTCTGGTCTACATTGCGGAACCAGGCACACATGCACGTCGGAAACCCTTCCATTTAGCAACAATTGGCTTTGCGGCATAGTAACTGACGACGATTTGCCAAAGCATCACGTAGCTTTGTTATTCTTTAGAAATCTCTTGTCAGCAGTATTGCAAAATGATGAGGCGTCACAAGGGTAAGTGGAGCGAACAACACTCAAACTAATTTTGATAAAGGCTCTAAGATAGGGTAAAAAACGTTTCGAAACCGACAACTCTTTGGTTTACACTCGTTGTGGCTTAACCAAGGATTTACTTAATAACCATTCTACACACCAAAAGAGCAAACTACGTACCATACAAACCAGCCCTACAATTTAACCGATTTGGGTAAACTGTCTAATTGCTGAGAGTGAAGCACATTTGTTGTTCCGTTCGCAACACCACACGTCCTTCGGATATCCTAGATGACTGTGTTCATCAGTCAAGGACCAGCCTGTGGCACAATTTCAGAAACATTTGGCAACCAAAGTGACGCCACAAAAGTTCACCACATGCGTCATACAAGCTCTTCCCTAGAATATGTAGCACGGACGGGTCTGTCAGTTTGCGCACAACCCGGAAAAAGAAAATAAGCGACTAAAAATGTGCTGCCAGTTAAAATCGGCGTATTCTCAGAACCTGTTCCGTGATAGTTTGACTTTAGCCCGACTACCGTCAACCTGATATCGCCCGTGTTGTACGATTTCTGATAACACGATTGAGCATAGGCACAACCCAAGCAATAAGGTTGCGTGTAAGATTGGAAAGAGATGAGCTGGATTCGAATTTAGTCAAAGTGCCACAAAATTGGGCCCAGTCGCTTCAAACGTTGAGCTGATTTACAGTCAGAAATAATCAACGGCCTGAAATAAATCTTTCCACCCGCTTTCATTCTGAGAACAAACGAAAGAGTAGGTAAAGATTTAACGACTCAAAATGGGATTGGGGATGTGTGTACAATGGTTCGTAGAGCAAAAGAAATCAATTTGGAAAGTACACCACCGCAACAACGGCTAACAGTTTTTGTTTTCCAATGCCCGTGAGCTCGACCATTATCAAAACAGCCTTCAGCATAACTAGGCTCGGACTGTCGATCACCTCAACAGTGACGTAGAATATTCCAGAAGATAATGCAATGGAAAGGGTTGAAAGATATCAAAGATTGAACAGAAGGACAAAAAAAGGTATGAATGCACGTACGCCACTGATTGCGACACACCGCCACCTGGGATAGCGTTTCTAACCAGCGACTTGAGGGGTCATGAAGGCCGAAACCAGACAGGCGACACCCACCCGCTATGTTCAATAGAACAGTCACAGTTTTCACGGATTGTGATCACACTATCGCTTTACCATCACCAGACCCAACCATCTGCGGTCAGCTGGGATGCGGAGCGCGTGACCAAACCATCGCATGCTGTGCACCGTGATTAGTCGACTGAGTGACCTGGATTGTCAATAGGAGGGTTGATAGCTTAAGATCCGCAGTTGAAACCGAGTTTAAACCTTGCACAATTTCCATATATCTGGCTTTCATTAGGTGTGATTCAACGCAATACTACATTGGTAAGTGGCTTGGACATCCGTAAATGTTACATAAAGTTTGCAGCCCTTTTCGTAAAGAGGAACTGTTTGGAGGCGCATCCCCTAACGAAGCAGCCAGGACGTATCGATCGACCAGCCCAGTTCGGACAGTATGGTCGTGGGTGGCGGTATGGTTCCACTCGGTCAATCAGATTGCAGCCGTGCGTCTGGACGCCTGTGCGCTATCTGAACTGCGTTTTTTCACATTGCTCTCTGATGCCCCTTGTAACGTGTTTTGTTCTGACGCCATGACTGCCATGTATGACCACTTCATTTAATTCACTCTGTCTGACTGTGAGGTATGAACGTCCGATTTGATCTGCTTCGCGGTTTCTTATTGGTCATATACGGTATTCAGAGCCTGTTTGGCAAAAACCTGAAGTTTTTCAAATAAACGATGTTATCACGTCTTTCCTCCTTCTCGGTTTTGGGTCAAACGATTGAGCGCGTAAACAAGGCGACAATCCAAAAGGAATAACTATTGGTAAGCACAAATCACGAGGTACCTTTTCAGCATCTTAAATCGTGCGAACGAGTGTTGTCAGTTTTGATACCAACCTCTGAACATGCTCTTTGAAAAGGCGGAATGAAGAAATTTGGACTTACAGGCCAATGAATTTTTAACAGACTAAGTTCTACATTCATTTCCGCCTTCGACGGTAAACCACTCCGGTCTAATCGTCAGAATACTCTGGTTGAGACCAGTTGAAGTGCTTATCGAAGTACCCAACAAATCCGTCAAGTCAGCGCGAACGACTGGTGATTGGCAAACCATCACGTCTGCACTAATTCGACGGCCAAGGCAACTACGATCAACAGGGGATAACAGTTCGCAGACTCCAGACACAGTGGCTAGTTCCATCCCTTGATATCGTCCGATCAGGTGATGCTCAGTCTTCGCGCAGGCGTAAGCTGCCATATTCAGAGCCAAGGTAAGCGAATGGTAATGGATTTTAAGAAACGTCCACGTGACAGAAATTCAACCACGTAACAACCGCACAATTCCTTCGGACCTATTTATCCACAGCAAGTTTCCATAGCTGTTGCTACCTATTCCTGGCGTTCGCCGCCTTCTTCCGCCTGACTAGATCTGAGTAGTTTGTTCGCCAGTGTCACATGACGAGCATTCCTCACGCTGTCGTTTGAACTATGGTTAATTATCGCGGTTACCAGCACGCGGCAATTAAACAAACCACAGTAAGATTCGAACACGAGCGACATCTTTATTCGAATTAGGTTGTTTACTCCAAATAGCACAGATAGCGGCATCTGGAACTTGTAGTCACCTCACCGATCTATGTTCACGGCTGAGATGTGCTGCGTGGTCACGATACCACACAGTAACTCGTCCCATAGTTAGCTGCGACACTACTGCTCATACAGATGTCGTCCGCTAGGTGTACATGCGATTACTAGAACCTCCCGACGCCCATCGGAATATTCCACCCTGCAGTGAATAAAATTCAGCCCACAAGGTTACTCGCCTGGAGCTCCGGATGTAACTACGAGAGGATCGTGAGGCCTAGTGGACACAATGCGTTATCGAGATGGAACAAGCTGTTCTTGAGAATTTTGTGTACTTTGAGAGCTGTATCAGCGCTAGTGGAATGCCTAATGAGATCACAAATCACATAGCAAAGGCTCGGATGTCTGTGGCATCGGCACGATCTCAGCCTTTCTGTGAAAGGTCGAGTGTACAATTCCACCATAAGAGCAGACCTACTTTACGGCTCCGAAACCTGGTTCATCAGCGTGCATCATGTTCACAGAGTATCCGTTTTCAACCATCGATGTCTCCGAAACACTATCGACGTACGGTGGGAACACTATATCAGCAATGACGAATTTCGCCGACGTGTTTTCGCAATGGATAAATTCTGTCGACCTCTAAGCATACTAACCTCGTCTCACACGCTTCGTTGGCTCGGCCACAATTTAAGAATGTCAACTCACCGCTGCGACATCGTGCCTTGTTTGCGGGTGGTGGAGTAAGCTGGAAGTGGCAGTCCGGTGGTCAGCACATAACTTGGGTTCCGGACATAAAAACACTTGCCCTGAAGCTTGCTTCGGTAAGGCGCTCCCAGCTTTCTGGTTGGGTTCCGAAGGATGACGAACACCTTTGATTGAGGACGCTGTCTGAGATGGCGAACAAGAGAATTCAACAGCGATTATGTTACAGGTCTTCGTGTGCATCGTTGTAACTCATTCCTTCTCATTCCCCTATACTTCGTTCATTCTTGACCTCACACAATACTTTTCCTCCCATAATGACACGTTTACCATTCACTGTGATCTCGTGTTAAAGACACTATATATATATATATATATATATATATATATATATACTCCAGATGTTGACACCGTAAGATGGACACACTTTTAGAAGTCTCCCAGCCCTGTTAGTGCGATTCGGTTGGAAACCATACACACCACTCAGCCTGCATTCTTCTAAAAAAGACGATCAGGTGAGATGTTCCAATTACCTGCTGATATGGTGATAGCTGAGGACACTATCTGCTTCAGAATGACAATGGGGATGACGCGGAAAGCGTTCTCGACAACATCTGACCTATCACCCAATGGAACGTAAGCCAATATGACGAAGCACAACGGTTTACTGAGTTGCACCACGTACTGAATTCAACAGCACACAAGCGGCTGTTCACAGGGTCCTGAACACATAAGCACAGTTCTGCTCTGGAAATCACCGCAATCCCCCACCGCGATTCAGCTTCGGCATCGCTACCGACACTGAAGAAGCGGGCTTTTCAACCATGCTCGTTTAGGAGTGAGCTGAAACAGACACTACCACTATAACCTCATGCCTGACGGATGTAGCACACGTCGAGCTAACAATTTGGGAGATAACGCGTGAAGGCAGTATGAAGAGCGGAAAATACAAGTGTGAATGTTTACTGGTTGTCCTGACTTTAGACAAAAACCATCGCTTCAGGATAAATGGAAGACGGAAAAATTGCGAGTCAAGACAGGGGGAAACAGGCAATGGATGATCGACAGCACGAAAACTTTCGTTACTTCCTGATGCTTCATGTTACGGGAGGGTGTCAGCTTCAGGAACCCCATCTCAAGCCTCTTAAGCTTCATGGGCTAGAAAACACGTGGTAGAACTTCTTGGGGAAATCAGTAGGAGCCAGTGGCTCAAAAGTGCCGCCCAGATGACGGTTATGAGCATAAGCCCAAGGGCACAGCGAATGAAGCATTATTGTCTCATTTCTATTAGTGTTTTGAGCACCAGATATAACCAAAACATGAACCTTTTGAATAATACCGGAAGTAGGATTATGTGCCAGCGGTCACCGTTAATTGCACTTTACTCAAAGGAACCGTCGGGGTTGTCATATTTCGTGACTACGTCAGTTTTATTCAAATGGTAGTGGTAGTAGTCTGGTGTAAAAAAAAACATCAAGCAAGCATAAGGATAATATGACCCAGCCACCGTAAACCGTGAAGTTTAGCTATTTAACCAACTCAGTGCGTACCCTTAGCGTTCCAAAATATGAGTTGGTGAACGGCCGCCGTAATTACGCGGTCACTTGACTTGATGTGACTTGACCAACGGAAATAACGATGGTCAAAAACACCAAGTTTGTTCACATTCTCGTCGCGAACAGGCCACGTTTCTGAACTATACAGCAAAACGAAACGCACATACGCTTATATGCCCTTTTATCCGACGAAAACTGGATATCACCTTAACGCCACGGGACAGTAAAGGCAACATATGTGTTCCTTATCCTCGCTGATATCTCATCAACAATATTAAAAGCTAACAAGATAATATCACCCAAGTATGTGGAACAGTTCACAGCCTCGAATGGATTGACAACGATAAAAAAACGTAACCGTGGGACTACCCCAGTCTTGAAGCAGAACTTTACACTTTGGACATGCGAAGCGCATTCCATACAAACCAGCCAAGTCATTCACCGTATTCAACATGCCTTCAGCAGAGGGGCTAAACAACACTACCACCCAGATACTCCATGTCGGTCAAGTTAGTGCCAAGAAGGAAAGCAAGATCGAACTCGTTGGATTCCTCAGACGCGCTCCCCAGGATGCCGTCCACGGCAAAAATGAACAGGAGGGAGGAAATCTGACACCCCTGACGAACATCACTAGAAGTGACGAACGCCCGAGACAGCTGTCCATGAACCCTCGCCCTGCTTGCAGAATGAGTATACAATGATCTCGACAAATTCACGTATTTCCTTGGAGCTCATCTGTTGCGAAGCGCATTCCATACAAACCAGCCAAGTCATTCACCGTATTCAACATGCCTTCAGCAGAGGGGCTAAACAACACTACCACCCAGATACTCCATGTCGGTCAAGTTAGTGCCAAGAAGGAAAGCAAGATCGAACTCGTTGGATTCCTCAGACGCGCTCCCCAGGATGCCGTCCACGGCAAAAATGAACAGGAGGGAGGAAATCTGACACCCCTGACGAACATCACTAGAAGTGACGAACGCCCGAGACAGCTGTCCATGAACCCTCGCCCTGCTTGCAGAATGAGTATACAATGATCTCGACAAATTCACGTATTTCCTTGGAGCTCATCTGTGAAAAAGGCAGTTTCAGAGGACACTATTAATAACCGAACCGAAAGCAGCTTTCGAATCTAAAAAGACTACGGTCGACGGCTGCGTGAAGGGGCTTACCTGTTCCAACACCAGTCACCGGATAAAATACTAGGCTTGCGGTCTATAAGCGCGCAGGTCGAACAAAACAGATGAGGGAATATCTGGACTTGATACAAGTCGAGGCAACACAGGGAGGCTCCAATCAGATGACGGGCGTGTAGGCGGGGAATCACATATATTTGCCAAGTTTGAAGATTATTTACAACAGTAACGTTTTCGGTCTTTTGCAAAACAAATCAAATAAATTTTCGAGAAATTGATAATTACTACCAATACATCCCTGAAAAGAGAAGAATCCTGCCAGCTCTTGATGTATCTGACCTCCTTTGGGCTTAGTGAGCCGAAGTAATATGGGGCCAATAAGTAACTCGAACGAAAGAGACACTAGACTGATGCCACTGTGGTTATCACACAGACTTCGGGACCCCATTTAGAAGACGGGATTCACTGTTGACAAGCACCCGTCACAAGGTGCTCCCTCATATCCTCAAACTGACTGAAGGCATTTTGTCATTTCTGTTTTGAAGCTTTCCCTCACTATCCTTGAAAAGGGGAGGAGAGGGGGGAGTCTGGAGCCTTGTTAGACTTCAATAGCTCAAGAGCCAGGGCCACATCTGACTATTCGGGTCCCGTGGTCAACATGGCCTGAGGCCAACTGAACTGTTCCTAAAAGTGTTCAGCCTACCACAAGAAGGCTCGATTAGCTGGTGATAAGTGGGCCATGTTTTTCACACAGTCATACCTACGCCGACTGGACGGGCCAGTGTAACTACGGTCCAAGGAAGATTGCTTTTTCTCATTCCGAAATCCATTTCTCATGACTGTCCGACCAATTGATATTCACAGTCTTTGCGGAAGCCTTTGGTCGGCTTGCGTTCAAGTTTTCGATAAAGTTCATCATATTCAAGGCCAGGTGGAATCAAACGAGGAGATAGCTCTAGATCATCTCAACGCGATGAGATGTAAACAAAAAGACCGTCTGTATACAGATTACTCAAAAATAACCACGTAGCACGATTATTTGAAGAATAATTGTCAATACTTCAAAGTCAAATAACTGGGAAGTTCAACTCGTCATTGACATCAAAAACCGGATTGGCAAAAATAGTATATGGTGTAGCGAACACTAACAACATGGGGGCCGAACCTCGGATAAATGAGAAAACAACTCACCTAACAGAAGGATAGCTGGTAGTGTATGATAAATCACAGTTTTCAATGAGTTGACCGGAAGCGATACAGCACTGAATCTGACAGAGTTCTGTTGATGGCTTCGTGACCAATATTCTTGCGCTCTTCTCAGGTAAAGTTTCAGCAACGCGACGGTCAACAATAAAGTAGGTGAGTCTTTTTGGGATGGAACTTTAGACACACCACCACCGTCCGAGATTGGCTGACACTGCAGGTCATTGGTCCGATAGTGCCGTGTAGAGGGGTCGACTGGAATAGCCGTGTTAAATGATTCAATCATCTTTAGGAAGTGAAAACATGTGAAGGTTGATAAACTCTTGTTTGTCTTGGCCTTAATGTCATTGAAAAGTCGAACGCACGTGCGATGCGTTAAAGACAATAACAAAATTTCTTAAAACTGGCCCACAGGAGGTAGTACGTTGAATTTTCAATTTTTCATATGTACGATGCTTGTAGCCATGGGCTACCTTTCACTCCCAGTTGATCGCAGCCTTCGCATTCAGACAGACTTTCCAGCNAACACGGTTGCCTCATGATTGGAATGGCCGGAGTTCAAATCCCGGCCGTGGCAAGGATGTGCACTACTGATGGGCTCTAGTGAGAGCGAAACTCGAGTCTAGTGCTTTTTTTCGAAAGAGGCTGGCTGGAAAGTCTGTCTGAATGCGAAGGCTGCGATCAACTGGGAGTGATGGTCAACTTGAAAATAAACCAAATCCCCGACTACTCATCAGTAACCTTTCACTCCGTCACTGATAGTCGGTGCCATTGCAGCTGAATTAACCCTAGTTTGACTCACATCACCGTATGAAGGAAGTTGCCGTTACCCGTTCAATTTAGTAGTAATTCGATAACGGAATAGCACAGAGCTACGCGAAGTGTCGATAGGTTAGTAGCAAAACCGCATTGAAGTCGTTTTTAACCCACGGGTTGGAGAAACCAAAATGGTTGCGATTTGTACAACAAACATCCTGTGAACGTTTTAGGTAGCCAAGGATCATTTTCAAAATTACAAACTGGCGACTTTTTATTGCAACGACAACCATATAACAGTTTATGATGGTAGAAAATTATGAACTGCTTTGAGTTGGCCAAAATATGTGTTTAACAGAGGTTTGGGGATCCAGATTATTTCAAACTGAACATCCTCCATAATTGACCGTAGCCCTCGCATTCAGCTGAGCCCTCTGAAGTGGGCTAACTCAAATGCTTATCTGAATGCGAAGGCTGCGATCAAGTGTGGGTGGTGTTGAATCCTAACTAAAGGATGTGTGCCATTTTGAACTCGATTATCGGAATATTACAGCTGTAAGCTAAAGTGAGTGACGTTCAGGATAAAAACAAGACTGACCAATAGAGAGTTAACGATCTTCTTGAATGTGGTACGTACCCTTGATTTTCACCTACCCATGTGGTTGTTCACGGGGTCCTTAACTTGCCCGGCAGTACCGTATAGTCTGATTAGATGGGCACGATCTACCCTAAGAGAGAGAGAGCGGGCGGGCGCGCACGGTCAGAAGTTGCAACGATGTTTCTCGATGCACAACCACAAACCGATACACATTGGTCGATTTCAGCCCGCTTTCGGCCCAACAAACAGAGATACTCTGAGCAAGATTCAGGCCTGTAGCATTCAAATTCAATTTGTATCCCGTCACCCATTCGAGGTCTGTACGAACAGGTAAATTGCGAGAGACAACTACCTTCATCAGTCGCTTTAGGTTGTGACATAAACACTTATTCGAACGTTTGTGGATCTATTCACAGTTAGGTCACAGAAGTTGAGGTTAACGTCAGTGATGTGACCTTTGACCCCGAGAACTGTAGGGTTTGTACGAACTCCTTTTGAAAACAAAGAACCAGATTGCGTAATCGAATAGCAATCGAGTCCGCGGAGGCTAGCATTCGTTGTATGACCAGTTTGGGGTGGTTGGCTGAAATTTTTTGAAGATGTGCAGCTATTGAGCTGTTAATGGATTTGGTCAAACCGGTCCCGAGCCACGCAGAATGGTGTTCTTTGATTCGTTTGGACAGACGCCTTGTCGTCCGACCTACATACACACGCATGGATTGATCGAGGACAGACACTTCGTATTTCGGGCTCAAAGTAATCACGGGTGAAGCAGTGAACCAGCTCTGTACTGCTGCCGCTGGGAAAGTACGTCTGTGGATCTGAAATAGTCGACGGTTTAGTCTTTGTCACGATATCACTCTTGGACGGTATACGGATGAAGATGGCCTTCCTTTCCACTGTGGCAACCGGATCACGTGATCTAATGGCGATCGTGTCCGGGTTATAAAATGGTCGGGATAGCCATTTTCTCTCAGTACATTAGCGATTGTTTTCAATCCTTGTTCTAATGTACCTGTGAGACAGATTTTCCTGGTTCTGCTGGTAAGACATCGAACAAGGTTACGTTTCTGTTTGAGGAGCACGAAACTATTTGGCTGTTCGACTACTCGGCGTATTCACAGATGAAATTGTTAGTCTCTAACAAGGGTACATTTGTGAACAGTTAAGATACACATGTGTTTATTGTGAATGCTAATATTTTCTATCATGGCGACAAAATCAATAGTGACACGGAGAGTATGGGGATATGATTTCTGACGAATCGGTTCAAGTCGTTGTGCTAAGTACTTTGCAGTCAGAGGGAGGGGTGAATTGCACACAGCGAGGATAGGGCTCAATGGTTGCTTTGGCTAATGGATCTTTGGTAGACTGTATATACGATAGATGGTTGAGTCGGTCGGCTTGGCTTGGTTAAACTCAGCTGCTGTAATTCCTCCTTGCTGCAAGTCACTTCGGACTAATGACTACTTAGCCCCCAGTCAGAATCGTTTCGTCTTTTTCTGCAACCAGACCGGGGGGTCTGGGAGAATATGAGACATTTTATCAACATGATTTTTTTTACCCATAATCATTATGCCTGCTCCTTCGTCCGAGCATTTTGTGAGTAAATCGTCACGTTCCTGAAGAGTACTCTGGGCCAGAAAATGTATAGCCGTGACGGGACTTTCATGGATTGAATTTGCCTGCGGTATTGATGGCAACAACTGACGAAGTCCGATTTGAAATGCTTCAGATTGGCCTCTGACGTAGAGGTCAGCTCGTAGACATTTTCAAACAGAATCTCAATCTCCGACTGATTATCTCTATGGCGTGGGCTAGAAAACTTTGGTCCTAGCGATAATACTTCAAGTAGTGTATTGTCGATCCTAATTTGCGACAAATTGTGAACACATCTTTCTGGGTTGACCGGGAACTGTGACTGAGAGCCAGTTTGGTAGCGACTGACTGCATGTAGTCGTCGAAATCCTTGAGCTCTGATTCTGTCAGTTCGTTTAAAATATGCTGCCGTTGGTTCGCATTTCTTAAGAGTTCAGTCTCATGTCAGCGGACTGTATCTATCTGGTGAGTGGCGTTTAAGAGACGTCGCACAGGGACGAATACGGCTCCTGCCAAAGGCGTGAACATCCCAAACACGCTTGGTCAATTCTTCGTAACTTACAGTTTTACCTGCCGCTGCCGGCAAGAATTCGTAGACAGCGATGAAAGGCTTCAAAGAACGGTGAATGAAAATGTCCCCAAACGGCCATCGAAAAGTGCGTTTCAGTTAACCATGCAAGTCAATGAACCTTCCCTTAAAACTTCTACATCGACCAGTTTGTTAGAGGCTGGCTATTTCGTAGGCACAAACTCGACGTTCGATCTGATTGGGTACGGTAGAAAGTAACGGTTGCTCAAATTCACGATGGCCATAAACGAGTGTGCAAAAGTAACCAACCGTGACGTTGAGATTGCCGTGGTTTTAGGAGATGCAGGCATTAAAAAGTTATGGCTTGGTCCGAAACGTTTGCGTTTTTGCATGAGTTTTGGTCATGCTTGCGTCGCACGTAGCGTGACTGAAGAAAGTGTGACATATCCAAACTATTTGTTCTTTAGACAATATTCAATTTATTCACCAGACCACTGGACTAAATGACATCGCCCGCAACGGAGCGGTTAATGTCAATATTGGTACCGCTAACAGCGTTTCGGTAAGGATTGATATGGCCTACTTCGGGTTGTAACACAGCTTGTACTGAGTAGGGCTAGAAGAATTCGGAACGATAACTATGATAATTTATGAGGTGCAATGTTTCAACATCCTTATATTTAGGCAGCTACTCCACAACCAGTTGAACGTGTCTCTTAACCAATGAAATTTTATACATACAAAAAGAGCAGTTACTTACTCCTGTTGCAAACTGAGAAAGAGATGATGCGTTTGAGGATTTGAAAGTTTCCATGAGTAAATTGCCTAAAAGCCGTCGGTCAAGTCTTTCCTGATCCGGGTGTGATGTGAACTCCTCCACTTGGGCTTCAACAACTGTGAAATTTTCATTGATCTTCACATCAATAGAATTCGAACTTCCAGACTGTTCACTTGATTCGAAATCCCGACTGAGATCCTCCAAGCTCATTGAAGAAACCTTGTATTAGAAAAACGGTAAATGATAAGCGGGACTCTGATACGGGATTCAAGAATGCCAAACAGAACAAAAAAGAAAAATGGACAAATATTAGAAGATATTTAGAGGCCAGAATTTAAAAAACTAAGAGTAACCATAGGAACCGGTCACTTGGGAAAATGGCAGCTCTGCTCAGTTGCTTAGACCAAAAGAAAAATAGGCAGGAAGCTCAAATACATATTATACACCGACACAGTTACAAAACGGTGTTTCAGAATCAATTTTCTTCTCGTTCGACTTAAGCAAACCATGCTTGGATGAGGTCGCTCGTTCCATCATTAATACGTCGGTGACGAAGCAAGGACAGAGCGGCAGAAGAACACCTATGAATAGCTTAGGAGGTCACCCGACTTACTATCAATGGAGTTCTACCTCGGCACTTCCTAAGGTCGAAGGTGTGCATTCCTGAGTTGATAAAAACCGGGCATTGACAACTGTTTTGTACATGCCGCTTTCAACTACGAACAGGTAAATTGTCCTCAAGATATAGCAAATACCACGATTCTGATTATCTGGAGAAAGATATAATGGTTTACTAAATAATTTCCGCATCTCTCCCTGCATTTAACCTCCAGATTTCTATGGTACAACTGAAGTTGCGCATCAGTATAAGCCGGCCTTGCTGGTGATGATGAGAGCAGCCCGTAGCCTCGGCGTACACAGACGTCTAATCAGAATATACCAGCGGCGTGCATGAGTCGTGTGAAACGCGTAAAGAAATGGGTGGTGGAAACGAGGAGATTGTCTTGGGAAGAAAACTAGGGAGCAACCGCCATCACAGCTTAAAAGAACAACCCCAATTTCCCTCATTTAAGTATGTTATTCAAGGTTTCGTTTCATCCCCCTGTACCCGTGAAGGTAAGTAAATATAATGGTACAGTAAGCAATTCATGTTACGGTTCCCAACACTCTCAACTGAGCGCCGAGGCAGAGAACCAACAGGACGAAAGTGGGCTAACTCAAATCAACTAATCAAAAGCTTTAATAAGAACTGGAGACAAATTGGACTGGCAACGAAGTCAAATCCATAACATAACATCCAGAGACAGCAAGTCAACCACATTAACGTGCTATTGTGTCTCAAAGTGTAATCGGCGGGTGCTACCAACGCTGCTTTATCGAAGGCCACTGCGGGTGACATGCAGACGATTCGATTCGAATATGTGCGATAGTGGAAGAGGACCTGGTGACCATGACTCACATGTTTAAGGTGAAAAAAGAGAACCATGTGGCTTGTAAATCAGAAAACTCGATCGATAACCGCTTGTTCAAACGGCAGCGGACAATATCGCTACACTCTTCAAAGTGCAGGAATGGTAGGAGACGAGTGCAGTCGAATGAATTACAAACACCTAGAAGATACCAGAATTTGCTAGCGTGTAATGTAGTTTCCAAACACGGTGGACTCGCTACATCTGAAAAGATAAAATATACTTTCAACTTTATTTCAATCTATGCTGAACTCCCTAAAGCCTAGAAACCCAACAAATAGTCATTCTAATAGATATTATTCCTTCATCCAAGTCAACGGCATCCGCGTCCTGTGAACAGAAGAGTCACGACGATTAGATTAGATAGCCTAGACTTAGCTCTTCAGGCTTAACCCAATGCGTTCCTACTGACAGCAGAAATTAAGTAGACAAAAGCATGATGAGCGCGAGTATTCTAACACTCGATGGAATACCTCAACTTAGCGATGGGGTATGTCCAAAATCCCACGGCGAGCGGATTGTGGACAACACGGGCGACCGAATGAGTCGTCGCTCAACCAAATCGGGCTAACGGACGAGTGATAGGAGGCAAAAAAAACGATAGGAGACGTCAGCCAAACACACAAACCAGGCCGAAGTGTACACGTGGAAACTGCCGGTGTTGGGGAACGGAATTCCGCTTCATAAACGCGAGTGCCCATGTGACATGGGAACGAGCGAGTTGGTAAATAAAGGTCGTACGTTATTGTACGGCTTTTTCTGCAATATTATAAACTTTAGACGCCGGTAATTAACTTGTATGTTATCAATTTCTCTTATGTGACCGATACACTTGACGGACACAGTTTTATTCAACAGGTCCAATACTGTCCTAATGAAACCAGGTGATATCCATTTCTAGCCACATCTGATTTATCTAAAATGTTGCTTCATTGTCCAATCAAAAAGATGGACAATGGCATTGAAAGGGACAAATATAACAAAGAATCATGGACAATCGGGGCATTGTCCAGGATGTTGTGAAGCAACATCACATTTTCCATGCAAATCAATAGCACGGTTGGAATGCAATGTACGCGAACCATTCTGTCACCTACCTAGATACAATGTTAAAACGTATTGGAATTTTTGCCCGTGTTCAGGATTGTTGTGAAGTTTCCTCTCTCAGGATTCGTTACTTTCTATAGCTCCCATAACGTGATGGCAAGTCATCGCCAGAATAGGCCGACGAGTCTGTTCTAAGGATGACTGACTTCGACTCACAAAACGGGCACATTGTTGAAGAAATAATCTAAATCCTGATATCACCATCCGATCGCTGGATAAGTCGTAATTCATTAGTGTAGGAATGTTGGAGTTCATCTGAAGTCAAAGATCAACAAAATCGTTTTTCTACACAGTGAACGCGACTCAGCAGTTCATGACAGCAATAACAAGCACCTGGAAGAAGATATCAATCGTAACGTCAGATGATGCCATTCTGCAAAACAACTTCCAGGAAAGATTAGAAAAGCTGAACAAGGAGCTAAAAAAAATTCCTCAAACAAACAGTGAAACTAAAAAACTTGTAAGGCATATTGTATATTACCTCTTCAACATTTCCGATCCTTCCTAAATACGACAATCTAATAAAGTCTTATAGAGCAAGTTCCTCGCGTAAGTGGCATATGAAAGAAAGCAGTCATCGCTTTTGGGCGGCTAGCACCTCTGATTTAGACAAACCGAACAGTGGCCATACCATAGCCATTATGTCCAAAGGGACTTTCCCAACAGTCCCTTTCGATGAGAACTAGATTGGAGCCTCACCATTGACACAGCTCAGTTCATATCCATGTCACTAGCGGCATTCCAACTCAATTCTAGTAGCATTACCAGAAGGGGTGGTCAACCTACGCAAAACGTCAACATTGACATGCGGCGTCAGCTTAACTTTGCGCGTACTCAGATCTTTGTATGTCACGCTGAAATTGATGAAGAACAGTTTAAAAAATCAAGCTTGTAGTTTTCTACAAATCATGGAACACGATTTCTCACGGATTCGATAACAGGAGAGAGAGACCATCGTGATATTCACTCTGTAACGTATAATATAGGTGCGTTCACTGCTTAAGAAATCCAGCCGAGTCAGTCAACTCCCCGATCACACGGTGGAGTCCACATGACAAAATGGGTGAAAACCCGCCTCTGAAGATGAAACCCCTGAGCTTGGTGGCACAACCGATAAGGCACATGTCACGTGGGGGAAAGCGTCTCTTGCTGCGGGTGAATATCCATGCACACAGATTTTTCTAAACTCCATCTCCTCTACTGCAGGAAATCTGTCATAACAAACGTTAGGATGGTGTCCACGTGCCAATCCATCTTCTTGTTTCTTCTGCTGCTCTTGTAGTTGAGTCACGCCACTAGAACTGGTAACATTGACTGGATGTGTTCGTGAAAATAACTCGCTTTGATTTAATACAACAGTAGTACTGATTATATCCATTTTTCAGTCGCCATTCATCGGACTTGGTTAACAAGCTTGGAACTGTAGACTCATAAATGCTAGCAGGAAGAAAGACTGGCAGTTGAATTACCCGTCGTCGCATCACAAGGCGTGTCCTGACACGCTGAGTTTTATGCTGAGAACTGGATACCATTAGGCTCTTTACAAACAAGTAACGACAGTATTCAAGGTGGTTGGAGTTCGAATCCCCTAACGAGACGATGGGTGATCAGTGCGGACGCCGAACAGTCTAGGACTCCAAAACCGCAATCAGTTGAACTGCATTCATATGGTCACAATAAACTTGACTGTCTTGGGGGCAACACAATAGAATCACAATTGTGACATAAATGATAGACGACGCGTTACGCAGTATCATGCAGTTTGGGTTCAGAGAGGCACATCATGACCGGAACGTCGTTGAATCAGGTGATTAATGACGAATAGATAAAAAGCATCAACTTAAGTGAGAATGTTTAACTAGGAGCATCTTAATCCACCAGTTAACGGCTGTCCTTAATTTACACCTTGAAGCTGAGAGCTTGGCATTTGTAAAACGTCAATGACACTAATGCGCGCGGTTCGATAAAAGTAGAGGAAATGGAGTGGTTCATATCTGCATTGGCACTACCCGCGAAAGGCGCACCAAACTCCAAACACGAGTACAAGCTATTTCGACCAAAGGGGATTGTTTCATGCAGCGATTTATAACCAATATAATCGTCTTTCAATGCTCACATTGAAACAAAGCACCAAGAGTGATTTCACCACTATTAAGATATACTGAGTATCCCATTAGCAAAGTGAGTGAGTGAGTGAGTGAGTGAGTAAGTAAGTAAGTAAGTAAGTAAGTAAGTAAGTAAGTAAGTAAGTAAGTAAGTAAGTAAGTAAGTGTGTTTCAATAAGTATGCAAATGATAACGTTCTCTTCTCCTTGGTGTGATTCTCTTCTCTACTCACTTCTCCATGCCGTTCCCAACATCCTCGATTTAATACTGAGAAATTTTGTACCAGTACACTTATCAGATGGAATAAACTATAGGGGCTCCAGTTTTGAGTGACTGGGCAACGTAATCCATTCAGACATGTTAAAAAAGATTCCAATAAGACCATCATTGTGAGCATAATAAAACGTATATTAAAAGCAGGACTTGAACGGAGTGGCTGAATGTACAGGTCGACCTGGACCATTGGAAATACTCACATCACCATAGCGTACCCACTGCTGATCGGTACTCAGAAACAGCTAAACGTCGCTCCATCAGTATCAAAACACTTACCGACCACGGATTACAACAACAAAACTACAAGAACGTTTACATCTCCGGTGGATGCCCACAACTTGTGAATCCTGAATTATGTCGATGAGTGAGCGAATGACAGAAGACAGCGGATTTCCAGCGCTTAGTCCCTACAGAGAAGAAAAATGCATGTTGTACACTCAAGGACAAAACAAGGGATCAGTTAACCACGACCAACCAATCAGGGTCTGAAATTAAGAAGCCATGAGGCTTGATTTCGATTTGTCACGCTCCCTTCTCAGCGCTGATTACTTCAGTGACACTTGCTGAATGCTCTTCACTCTTCGAGCAATCAATTTTCCTAAGAGTCGGTAGTAACTCCCATTGGTTCGCCTGAGTAGACACCGTAGCCCGAGTACGGCATGCAGTTGATCAAAGAGTGCACAACGCGGTCAGTGTGAATTCGACATGCCAGGCGCGCTATTTTCATTGTAAAAACAATTGAATTCAGCTGACGCACAAAGCTGTACTGGTTGAGCAAGGCATCAATGATATGGAATACCCGTTCATTCTGGCTGGGCAACAAGGGAGCTGCAAACAAACAAAAACTGACTACAGATCAAACTAATGAAGCTGCGATCCAGTGAGTCGAAGTCACACCACCCAGTCGACTAGATAGCAGCTCATGTGTGCACCGAAGCGTCGGCACCGTGTCTCATGAGAAGGTACATGTGATCGTTGCACGGCGCCATCGAGATCCTGCAAATGTACTTTTTAACTGGCAAACTTTAACCAAACTGTGACTAAGTAGTCCGTCTTCCATACTTCAATCGCTCGTCGAATATTGGTTTTCGATAGCCAGTGCACCTAAACTGATGGAAACAAACTGATTCGAATAAGTGGCCGGGAAAAAAGGTATTCAGCAAGGGACAATTAATCGATCGGTACGGAGAGGTAAACGAAAACAACAACAGCGAACAATGTTATTCGCACTCGGTGAGTGTATATTCAGTAAGTAAACATGTCAAACTACAGCAAGCAGACAGTAAGACCCGTTCACTGTTGAGTTAAATGCAAGTCAAGCAATCGATCTGGAATGGCCTGCTCATTTATTCGCCCAACATCGCACTAACCAGAAGTTGGCAGCCGGTCGACTTGCTCGGTTGTGAGCATCACCCACTGGTCACACCGACCGATAATGTTAATTCTAGATTGCCTTTATTTTAGAACATCATGTGTTTTACGACTGACTGAACGTGTAAATTGAATTTACATTGTGAGCCGTACCTTTTGTTTGCTATATTCAACAAGTTCAAAGATCCAGATTTATCAGAGATATACCTCAGCTTCGGCTAGTGATCTGGACAGATGACCTACAAACAATTTTGACGTAACGGTTGAACGCACTCGGATAAGACCTTTGAGATTGTGTTTAGATCTTGACAACTTTTTCATTAGGTATGGAAGGTTGCTGGAACGAGAAAACCTGTACATAGACCATCCAACTCTGTAACGTCTTTACATAGCAGTTGTTTCAACGGAGGGAACTGCATAACAAGCTGTCACTCGATGATTAGTGAGTCACACGGATCGCATACTCGACGAACCGACCACTTTAGTCCCCTGAAACCGATACCGTGAAAAATTACGAGTTAGGAGACAACCGATACGATCAAGAATTTCCAGGAGACCCAACTGGACGTGTTCACCTGCCCAATAGATTTATCTCCCAATCAGATTAATGTGCTTTTAAAACAGACGAACTTTCAGGTGAACGAAAGACATACATATAAAACTGTAATCGAGGACCAATTCGATTAGTGTATTAGTCCTCACATCCACTGAGAGTTACACTTGACTAAAAGCCCAGTTGGCTGACGTGCAACGAAACTTCCGTTTCAGGAGTGCACGTTTCTCCTTCATATTAGCTGGCAAAATGGCTGAATGTTATTCTAATGGCTGTTCATCAAAGGACAGTTGTGTGTGTGCTAAAAAACCGTGTTGGACTGATCTACGCTGGACAAAACGATCTGCTTCATTCATGTTAATCATCCACCCGAACATCTGTAAGCAAGGTAAACGATAGGGTTGATTCGTGGCTACATTTTATCCAACTCCATCTTTTAACCCATAGTGACTATGTAAAAGGCCTACGTATGAACGGCAGAGAAAATGTTAACATTCAAGCCATGCAAATTTTTCTACCAACAAACAACGTGTAGGCCTAATGAACTCACTAAGGCTTGTTTTAGGTTGTGGTCACAGGAAGAGTTAAATAAACTACCTTTCCAATCTTATGTGAACTGAAAATGTGCAAGCAGTATGGCAACGATAGGAGCCGGATTGAACAAAGTAAGGGTCAAAATAAAAAAGCAATCCAAACATTCACTTCTGTCGACTCAAATTTATAGGTGACCTTTAACAGCGAGCATAAGAACAGCTTAACGTCTCTGGACACTGACTAGACGCCGGTCGGATGGATCCTCAGATATTCAGCGTACAGCAAACGAACAAGGAAAGAACAATACATTAACCTTGGATTTGGCTTATGCAATTCGTATCCTGTTTTACTGAGTATCAAGAATGTTCCCGTGATAAATTACAGACATAGCAGGTAGTGTTGTATTTGAAAATGGAACAAACTTATCCCCTCGAAAATTTCAAGTGCAGGGTGTCTAAACAAAACTCGCATTTATAGGCATGTTCGTGAAGATATAAAAATTATTGATGCCACACTGAAAGGTGCGTAAAATGCACAAAAACTTGGTTCGTTAGCACAAGCGACTAGGATGTTACTGTTTCCAGTCAAAAAACGACGTCCAATGTTCTCTACCAGTCAGTGTAAATATAAATTTTCCAGCAGCCCCCCAAGGGAATTACAGAGGTAAAGCAGAAAAAAATTCCCAGAACTACGGTCAAAAGTACGAGGTGATCGAGAGTTACTAGCGACCCCGCTAGCGAATGGCACTCAACAAATACCAACCGTTGCATCGTCCACCGCAAGTCACTTACCAATCACAGGTCAAAATGCCACTAATGCATTATCGGTTACGATCTCAATTAATGTTAACATCTCCCAAATTCTCAGATATATCATGGATTCATGATCGGTCATCAACAACTGGCTCGATTCGCCCCAAAACAATTTACTGCCAAAGTTTGCTTGCCGCAGAGTTGGCTGTATCATTACTGTTCATAGTAAGTTGTCACCATCCATTTAATTTATTTCTTTCGTCTTCTGATTTTTACGCGAACCGCTCACTTCATGACTGACCAGAGTAGGCCAGAAGAACTCATACCGTCAGTTGTGTTCTCCGGCTGTTCGATGTTCGATGATAATAAAGAAAAGTTTTTAACCAGCATGACGTAGTGTTCATGGTGGTTTTATGACAGTGAGCGAACACCCCGAAATTCCAGAATAGTACAGGCACTCCGCGTGTCGAACTCCCCTACAAGGAATATGCAATGTCAAACCACGGCATCGCTTGATCTAGCCCTTTCGTTCTGTTACGACTTTCGCTGGCCTCAAACATTTGCAGTGCAGAAATGTTGCCTCATGGATTGGACAAACTAAACATTGTCCGGACTGACACCAATACGGAAACGAGATTTCGTGAAAAAACGACTGAAATAAAGTTTTTCCGCTAGTAGAAGAAAGCTGTAATGTCAACCACCTTGAATAATAACGTCTCAACTTTGTACCCAAATTTCTCTGATCACCAAGGGCAGCGAGTATTGTCAAAATCAAGCAGCATTGTGAACTTGAAGTATACAGTGTAAAGTAAACACAAATACTCTGAAGAGGTTCACAGAATTACGTGCTCATTTAATTAAGTCGCTCGTGACCAGGGTACAATTTCTAAATAAGCCGGTGACCCTCCCAACCAAGAAAGAGAAATCTACCACGAACACGCTAGCATTCCCTGTAGGTGACCTTTGTGGACTGTTATTACCGTTATCTCAGTCGTCACAGCGAAAGGTTTACCGGTAGTAGTATTTCAGCGTACTTGCCACATGGATGGGGCGAAACCGTTGAAATGTTCTATAAACCGCCTCTTTTTAGCCCCATACACAGAATTCGAGCAACATAGCCCGCAGTTGAAGAAGCTGGAGACTCCTGGTGTGGAGTAGTTTTAAAAACCTCTATATAACGCGCTTTCAAAGGTAACTGGATCAGTTATTTCAATGGCACGCATAGTGCTCCAACAAGTAGATAAATCTACCGTTACCTTGCGTATACGCGCGACGTCTGGACGTGACTTAAGTGCACTCAGTTCAAACCTAGACCCATACGCCTAGACCACCCCAGCTCACCATTGGGAAAGCTAAGAGTAGCCTTACATACTCCATAAAAATAGGTGTAGGCCAAACATATCGCTTCAGAGCTCGAGATGTGCACCTAATGGGCATGGGCTCAGTGAAGTGAGCAGCTGTGAAGAGAAGGGTGAACAACACTAGTAGTGCCGCCTAACATATTCGAACTTGGCGTTCTTTCCCATAAAAAAGTCAATGGAGATAGGTACTGATGCAGATGAACAACAACCAATGGTAAAATTCTACGTACCGCATTACCCCGTTGGACTACTGACTGCAGTTGCCGAATGCACGAATTGATCAGGCTACATGGTGTGACCAAGTAGATCTGACACAGCAACAGTACAGCTCGCATTTTCAAATCGCCGAACCCCGTGGCACTTGATCCAAATGCTGTGAGGCCATGCTGGTAAGTTGTGGAATCGGGATGTTCGACTAAACTGATTAAATTGAGACAGTTACGCACCAGACGCAATGCATCGAGCAAATTTCCGCGCTCATTAACAAACGGATTGTCCGCACATAAGGACCTGGACATCTCTCCATCTCTTCGGGAACGGCATTCCTTGAAGCGGCGTTCCGCGAGCCGATAGCACAATGTGGCAACGGGAAAAATGAAGGGGTTTGTGCCTGAAATACGAAAAAAGAAAAATGAGTGATTGGCAAATTGTATTTACGTGCAAATATTGGTCATTGTAAACTCCAATTTCACATCCTTCTGCTCGCAATTTTACCGTAGTACACCCTCATCTTCGAATTTACGTGACTCGTCCGTTTGCAATATTCCCTCTTACTCCTGACTGTTTGATACGGTGAAATTTATTTCACTTCCATAAACACTATACCGTACGTGAACAATTGAACTGTATTCGACTTTCATACTAATACTTCAATTCCTACTATAGTCCATCACATTTGTTTATATGAGTAACTGTAACCCACAGCATGTTTTACCGCTGGAATTAATCGGACACTGTTACGTTTCTGCTGCACTGTGATATGCGCTTGTAAACTTGGTCGTAAGTTGCTGTATATTTAAATCGTTTATTACTAAATTTGTAGAACCACGCTCGATATCAGTATATATATATACGTATAATCTTCTGCCCTCTGCCCATTTTAAGATATATATATATACCCAGCCCAGACCGTGCGTAAGACTAGGCCACTAGGACGCATGTTTCGATTCTTCCGCTGATTTAACAGTCTGTTCTTTGGAACCATGACTCAGGCAATGTCTCATTTTCTTTGTGACGACTGTCACGTGGCTGCGACCAGCAGCTTTGTGTAACCTTCCTCTGATTTGTGATACGAAGAAGGTAGCTTTTTTTGCTAATGCATGGTAGCTTCAGCAGGTAGTCACCATAGTATTTTTGGACATTCTTCTTGTAGAACACTTTGTTCCGGACAACTATTCATCATCTCTGTGCCACCCTGACTTGTCACAGGATGAAATCACCTGCCCCAATTGCGGCGCAATTGGTTTAGCCGTCAATCGTTCGCTCCCGTTTGACATCAGTCGGGGACTTTTGGTTGATATGCTCCACATCGCTAGTTGTCTGTTTCCAGCCGCGATCATTTGCTTTGTGGATGCGCTACATCATGTTGAGAAGGAAGACGCTGATGTGTTAAAAATTGAACCACTTTGTTTAGACTCCTCCGATTGTTTATTGATCCGAGAAATTTGCCCCGAAGGTGGGAAATTATTAAGATTACTCATTGACACCATGAGTTCTGTCCCCATTACTGGTCAAATGGTGAGTACTTTGAGTGCCATTTGTTTGTTAACTCACATTTGCGTTGCAGTGGTCATGCTATGCTCATCAGGGAAATGGACTTCTATGCTATCTGAAGTTTTTCTTTGTTATTGCAGGAACCGGTATTCGCTTAACGAATAACTACTTCTAAAATACCTTTAAATATAAATTCAAACTCCTACGTTGTTCCCTGGATATGTTACACTTGTAATATTCTGTCTGACAGTTAGCTTTTGATCTGAAGATGGCTACGAAGGATGTGCCATTAGGGTTATCCTTAATAGAGAGTAGCTATCATGATCATTGAAGATCTTGTCACCGAGCTGGGCGCATCACAAGTCGATAAACTGTATGGCTAAGATGAAACGAAAACGCGTTGGAGGTTCGATGGGGATGACGTAACCAATGTTAGATATGAACAATGATGACGTCGCTGCGCCAAAATAGAAAAAAAAGACGCCGTAATACGGTGGCATAGCAAAAGTTACACTCTACAAGCGGATAGCTGTGATGACTTTAATGTCGTAACAAATTTCCTTTACGTACATCAACGGTCCGGGTGATCCATAGTTCGCTGAGCCTGGATGCAAACGATTCACCATTGAACGAAATCATCAGTGGATGAGAGTTTGTGCGTACAGGTTTGTGCACTTTGGTTGGTGAAGATTAGCAACACAGGTCAAACGCCACATCCCAACCACTGTTAAGGCGAGCGTTATCTGTCCGCTAACTCTACCGCCACATAGGCTAATGATATTTGAAACTTCCTAGAGGCATCTACGACAACCCGCTGATATCTAGAAAGTGCATGGCATAATCACAATTAATGTACAGCTTTCACTACACCGTCGTGAGGCCCACATTTTCCCATTATTCTGGTGCAACCATGTTGCACTTTTTCAGGCCCACAACATCATTTATGCGAACGTATGGGTAACTCAGCTACTCGGACCGATAAAATTGTTGTAAGTGACGGAGTGAGTAAACAATCAAAATAACCTGCACACAAACAGGACAATTAGTATCGAACATACGATTACTCTAAACCGATACAGTGAGTTCATTCGAAGTATGCAATCGATTAGGTCGTAAATATAGACCGAACTTAGAAGGAGAGACAGGAATAAAGGCAGATGGTGATTTTACAGTAATAAATAACACGAATTTGGAAGACCAGATAGAGCAAAGCATACCATGGTGAAAAAAATACCGACACTGAGTTGCTTATTTATTCACACATTCATAAAAAACAACTCAGACGGGATTGTGATTCCACAACGCAGTTTACCACCGTTACAATGGGAAATAATCTACATTTAAGACCCAAAAGCAAAAAAGTGGGTCAGGAAAGATAACGAAAGAGGCTAGTTAAGAGCATGCGCAAATTGCTGACTTGTAACGTTTTTCTCTCGAGCGATTGACGTCGGTACATGAATGATGAAATAGTGTTGAGAAAACTGTCAAAAAGGGAACGAAAATGCAGTGACAAAGCTAAATATAAGCGTTAACAATATAACGGATGCAGACCAACCACCGACTGCTGCATGAGACCATTTTAGACAGTGCTTCTAAACAACTATCTGATGAACCAGAAGGTCCCCGACTGAGTAAACGAAATTCACCTACTTTAGATTACTGATGAGTAGTCGGGGATTTGGTTTATTTTCAAGTTGACCATCACTCACATTTGATCGCAGCGTTCGCATTCAGATAGACTTTGCAGCCAGCCTCTTTCGAAAAGAAGCACTAGACTCGAGTTTCGCTCTCATTAGAGCTCGTCAGTAGTGCATATCCTTGCCACGGCCGGGATTTGAACTCCGGACATTCCAATCATGAGGCAACCGTGTTAACCACTGCGCCATTGACCTCACATTAGGCACGACCGAATCATCAAATCTGAACGCTCAACCACTCTCGCTTGTGAGCAATGATCAGGTTGCCCGATCGTCTCGAGAGGAGACACAGTTACTGCCTGTTAACTCCAATCGATAACCCCGCGATTAGGACTTCCGAGACAGGTCGAGATCACAGAACTCATTAAACCTGCAAGGCGATATTTTAGATTACTGATGAGTAGTCGGGGATTTGGTTTATTTTCAAGTTGACCATCACTCACATTTGATCGCAGCGTTCGCATTCAGATAGACTTTCCAGCCAGCCTCTTTCGAAAAGAAGCACTAGACTCGAGTTTCGCTCTCATTAGAGCTCGTCAGTAGTGCATATCCTACTTTACTCCTACTCTACTCAACGGAGGTCATGATGTTCATATTTCGTGAATACATCCTTGTTTCACTACTTAGTGAAAGTGCAGAACTGTCGATAATCCTGATAAGTAATGCTTAATGCAGCGGACGCGCAGTTTGCGTTTTTGCTACTTGATTAGCTAAAATTGGCACAGGAGAACTGCAACATCGATCTAAATTGACGAAAGTTAGTTAGCGGAGACAAAGATGCTCGAACACACATCTGCTGGTACCTTCTTCACGAACAGGCTAGACTTTCGAATCAGAGTAAAAGGGATTGTATACGGCAATTCACTGAGCATCCTTCTTTTCAATAGCCGACAGTCTTCATGGTGCCACAGATAAAGAGGACTAATAAAGGTAAAACATACCAGCAATGATACAAGCGGACGAGATCGTGCTGTCCAGGTATGTGAAGCGGTGAAGTCTAAAGCGGATTGCCTGCAACAAAAAAACCAGGAGTAAAGAAGACTCGGTTTTGAGGTGGTGATTTGCAATTTGTAGGCATGAAACGCTTCTCATGCCATTCACCATCAGTCATCTTGACCAGAATGATCTGCATGCCTTCGGAAAAGGAGCTAAGTGGGAAAGTCTCATCCGCATAACCCATGAGTCAACTCAGTGTCAGCATGAAACTACACCAGCACCACAAGAATTCTAAATTCCAGAATGTCAGCGATGAAAAGGTAAAACACAAGGGATAGGGGTGAAGCACCGCCGTACACCAGTTGATTATACTAACATTCGAGATAGCATATATTGCCCCACAACTTGCTTCTAAAAGAGAAAATCTTGGAGAACGTTACAAGCAATTTAATTGGGAGCAACCTTCAGGCTTAAGAGATATCACGAACCATGGTTGTCAATAGGAGGGTTGATAGCTTAAGATCCGCAGTTGAAACCGAGTTTAAACCTTGCACAATTTCCATATATCTGGCTTTCATTAGGTGTGATTCAACGCAATACTACATTGGTAAGTGGCTTGGACATCCGTAAATGTTACATAAAGTTTGCAGCCCTTTTCGTAAAGAGGAACTGTTTGGAGGCGCATCCCCTAACGAAGCAGCCAGGACGTATCGATCGACCAGCCCAGTTCGGACAGTATGGTCGTGGGTGGCGGTATGGTTCCACTCGGTCAATCAGATTGCAGCCGTGCGTCTGGACGCCTGTGCGCTATCTGAACTGCGTTTTTTCACATTGCTCTCTGATGCCCCTTGTAACGTGTTTTGTTCTGACGCCATGACTGCCATGTATGACCACTTCATTTAATTCACTCTGTCTGACTGTGAGGTATGAACGTCCGATTTGATCTGCTTCGCGGTTTCTTATTGGTCATATACGGTATTCAGAGCCTGTTTGGCAAAAACCTGAAGTTTTTCAAATAAACGATGTTATCACGTCTTTCCTCCTTCTCGGTTTTGGGTCAAACGATTGAGCGCGTAAACAAGGCGACAATCCAAAAGGAATAACTATTGGTAAGCACAAATCACGAGGTACCTTTTCAGCATCTTAAATCGTGCGAACGAGTGTTGTCAGTTTTGATACCAACCTCTGAACATGCTCTTTGAAAAGGCGGAATGAAGAAATTTGGACTTACAGGCCAATGAATTTTTAACAGACTAAGTTCTACATTCATTTCCGCCTTCGACGGTAAACCACTCCGGTCTAATCGTCAGAATACTCTGGTTGAGACCAGTTGAAGTGCTTATCGAAGTACCCAACAAATCCGTCAAGTCAGCGCGAACGACTGGTGATTGGCAAACCATCACGTCTGCACTAATTCGACGGCCAAGGCAACTACGATCAACAGGGGATAACAGTTCGCAGACTCCAGACACAGTGGCTAGTTCCATCCCTTGATATCGTCCGATCAGGTGATGCTCAGTCTTCGCGCAGGCGTAAGCTGCCATATTCAGAGCCAAGGTAAGCGAATGGTAATGGATTTTAAGAAACGTCCACGTGACAGAAATTCAACCACGTAACAACCGCACAATTCCTTCGGACCTATTTATCCACAGCAAGTTTCCATAGCTGTTGCTACCTATTCCTGGCGTTCGCCGCCTTCTTCCGCCTGACTAGATCTGAGTAGTTTGTTCGCCAGTGTCACATGACGAGCATTCCTCACGCTGTCGTTTGAACTATGGTTAATTATCGCGGTTACCAGCACGCGGCAATTAAACAAACCACAGTAAGATTCGAACACGAGCGACATCTTTATTCGAATTAGGTTGTTTACTCCAAATAGCACAGATAGCGGCATCTGGAACTTGTAGTCACCTCACCGATCTATGTTCACGGCTGAGATGTGCTGCGTGGTCACGATACCACACAGTAACTCGTCCCATAGTTAGCTGCGACACTACTGCTCATACAGATGTCGTCCGCTAGGTGTACATGCGATTACTAGAACCTCCCGACGCCCATCGGAATATTCCACCCTGCAGTGAATAAAATTCAGCCCACAAGGTTACTCGCCTGGAGCTCCGGATGTAACTACGAGAGGATCGTGAGGCCTAGTGGACACAATGCGTTATCGAGATGGAACAAGCTGTTCTTGAGAATTTTGTGTACTTTGAGAGCTGTATCAGCGCTAGTGGAATGCCTAATGAGATCACAAATCACATAGCAAAGGCTCGGATGTCTGTGGCATCGGCACGATCTCAGCCTTTCTGTGAAAGGTCGAGTGTACAATTCCACCATAAGAGCAGACCTACTTTACGGCTCCGAAACCTGGTTCATCAGCGTGCATCATGTTCACAGAGTATCCGTTTTCAACCATCGATGTCTCCGAAACACTATCGACGTACGGTGGGAACACTATATCAGCAATGACGAATTTCGCCGACGTGTTTTCGCAATGGATAAATTCTGTCGACCTCTAAGCATACTAACCTCGTCTCACACGCTTCGTTGGCTCGGCCACAATTTAAGAATGTCAACTCACCGCTGCGACATCGTGCCTTGTTTGCGGGTGGTGGAGTAAGCTGGAAGTGGCAGTCCGGTGGTCAGCACATAACTTGGGTTCCGGACATAAAAACACTTGCCCTGAAGCTTGCTTCGGTAAGGCGCTCCCAGCTTTCTGGTTGGGTTCCGAAGGATGACGAACACCTTTGATTGAGGACGCTGTCTGAGATGGCGAACAAGAGAATTCAACAGCGATTATGTTACAGGTCTTCGTGTGCATCGTTGTAACTCATTCCTTCTCATTCCCCTATACTTCGTTCATTCTTGACCTCACACAATACTTTTCCTCCCATAATGACACGTTTACCATTCACTGTGATCTCGTGTTAAAGACACTATATATATATATATATATATATATATATATATATATACTCCAGATGTTGTTGTTGTTGCGAAGCGCATTCCATACAAACCAGCCAAGTCATTCACCGTATTCAACATGCCTTCAGCAGAGGGGCTAAACAACACTACCACCCAGATACTCCATGTCGGTCAAGTTAGTGCCAAGAAGGAAAGCAAGATCGAACTCGTTGGATTCCTCAGACGCGCTCCCCAGGATGCCGTCCACGGCAAAAATGAACAGGAGGGAGGAAATCTGACACCCCTGACGAACATCACTAGAAGTGACGAACGCCCGAGACAGCTGTCCATGAACCCTCGCCCTGCTTGCAGAATGAGTATACAATGATCTCGACAAATTCACGTATTTCCTTGGAGCTCATCTGCGAAAAAGGCAGTTTCAGAGGGCGCTATTAATAACCGAACCGAAAGCAGCTTTTGAATCTAAAAAGACCACGGTCGTCGGCTGCGTGGAGCTTCCCTGCTGGAATACCTGTTTAAGGGTAAAACTGCGATCAACGTATACTCGAAAGGGGAAAAGTCCTACGTTCTTCACGTATGTGGCTTTTTCTGGGCTTAGTGAGCCGATGTAACAGGACGTCAGTGAGTAACATGGACACGATAGACACCAAACTGGTGCCTCTGTGGTTATCATATAGTATTCAGGCCCATTTTTTGTAGCCGGGAGCTACTGTTGATAAGCACCAATCACGATACCGATCTATCCCCACCATCCTTGAAAAGACGGAGAGAGACAAGGTACAGCAGGCTTGTTACGCTTCAGTAACCTAAGCTATAGAAGATTTCAAGCGAGGGTGGAAATAAATGAATTACCAATTACCAGTATGAACATAAGATCAAAAACTGATAGTGCATGCGGATGGTTGAGCGAACCGACAGCGGGCTAAACGCGCTATTCACAAACACCACAATGGTTCAATATTATAGGTAAGATGATATTCACACGAAAATATTGAGGACGACGCGCACCTTGTGACTCAACAGATTAAAAAGATTTCTATGACTGGGTAGCTCAAAGCGCTGACAACCATCGTAAACGATCTGGTCAAGATGTACCCAGTTTACATTTTCCGAACAAAAAAAGTTCTACCGAGACAATCCACGAAAAATCACGAACTATCCAACTCTCGCATAATTATATCTCATGAAGACATGAGGTTCACGGATTCGTAGACTGTATAGGTCCCGTCAATCATGATCCGAGATAATATATGAACGATAAAAAATACCCCTCATTAAAGACGATCGGGAAGTCTGAGCACTCCTTACGAACCAGATGTTTGCGTATGATGGTTCACTCGTGCCAAAAATAAGGTCAATGGTGCAATGGTCCACAAGGTTGCCTCACAAAATCGTAACCGGTGTTCGGATCCCTGCCATGGAAAAGATACGTATTGTTGACGAGATCAAACAGGACCGAAACTGGAGGGGAGTACTTCTTGCTGAAAGGGACTGGCCGAAAAATCTGAGGAAATAAGAAAGCTGCTGTGAATTGTGAACAGTGTCCAACCTACGTCAACGAAAACGTCTTGTTACTCATCAGCAATATAAAGTCAAAAAAGGAAATCATTGTTTGTCGGTTCGGACACCAGGTCATTTACTGTTGTCAATTTGCGATATCGGGTCACACCCGAAATTGCAATTGCCAAGTCAGTTCACAACCAGCCACTATGAGTATGACAACCGGTTTCAAATGTACTGTCAAACATGAATACAAAGCTCCCACAAAGAGTACCCAAATCGCGAAGCAAGATCGGTCTTAATGCACAAGTCTAATTCGACATTCGGATGTCACTGTAGTGCCACGGACAACAGAGGTCGGTGAATGCACTACGTGCCTTCGTTACCCCAATGCTATTACAAGTTGCGGAAACAAAGAACGCCATAAAGGTGGTTATGAAATGGGATGTTCACACATCCATTGGGACCAACCCACACCACCAACAATGCATAAGCCATTTTAGAAATGAAAAAATATAAATATCCGGCTAATGTGAGATAAAAACAAACAAGGACTCACTGGACTCTTCATCCGTGGGACGATCCGGTGAGTTTTGATCTGCTGACATATCATTATCGCATAGTGTAGTAAAGTCATATAATTTAACGACGTCGATTCCGGGTTCCTTGACCAACCAATATGTATGCCCTTCTTGTGTTGCATTTCTTTTGAGAAACATAATTAAATTCTGAACGGTCCTGTAAATATCTTTCGTCTCGAATCCCGCCACCGGCGGAAGATCACACGTTTTGTAAATTTCATATTCCTGCATGACTATGCCCTCATGATGGTAACACATTGCCACCTCAGGTACCTCATTCAAAAGGTTTTCGAGCCAAATATCGACACCAGTAAGCACGTTGATGCTTTCATGCATAGGGCTGAGCTTCAGGCTAATACAGGGGTGTTTAGGCGTCCCAAAAATGGCTAAATCAGAGCCAACTAAGAAACTTAAATCTTGCAACTGCCATTTCGCCATATGAAGGTATTCATCGGGATTGGCTGCCCACGGTCGCTTCGAACTAGATTTCGTGCGCTCCCTCGTACCAACAGAGTGCCGCACATTGTCAGAACGTTGAGAAGACTCGACTAAATGTGACGGTGAAGAATCATCAGCGGTATGCTGCAAAGCGGGATGTTCGGACTTCGGGCTATCTTCATCAACCTCCGGAGAGGAATCGCTTGAAGTGGTTGGGGCGGGTAGATATTTCTCCACTATATCCGTGCCACAAGGTAGGCTTGCAATAGTATAAAGCCCCAAATGTGGTGACTGATTTACACTTCAAAAGGTTTAGATGCATGAGATTCCTTACGTGTGATAGAGAAATTTAATATATAAATCCCGAAGAACTAGTGTGTTCCGTGAAAAAGCTTCGGCACACAAATAGAAGTTTTTTCTCGACAAAAACTTCCGTAACCAATGCCACTGAGGCTAACAGCGAGGTTTTGATAGCAAACACGCAAAATCAGAACATACCGACTGCTCGCCTGCAAGCAGAAATGAATCAATGTTGAATTCGTCAAGTAGCCAAGTGTTTCCAATACGGTGCACCATTATGGAAGTTCGTTGGCTGGGATCAAGCACAATTTTTGCCAGCGACTTCAAATTCTAATTGGGAAACTATCACGATAAAGTCAGATATGACCTACACGAATGCCGCTGACAACATCAATCGAGTCCAACTGAGCAAGAAATCGATTAGCGATAGTAAAACTAAGATGCATAATCAATGAGAGGCGTACCTACCCCGAAAAAGGCGATTTGAATGCATCAGACATGGTCGCGTGAAATATGATTTTTTCTATATAGGAACGCTTGTTCAAATAATTTCGAGGCATGCGATGAAGATTGAAACCCTCATGAAGTGTTGCAATATCACTTAATTGCCCAGACTTCAACAAAAGAATAGATTTTTCAACACTTTCAGAGTCTTTGTTTTGATCGCCGAAACCAGCTTCGTTATTAGACGTCATCGATTCCCGCAAAAAGAACGGCACACTGGTGAATAAACAAGCTACAAGAAAGCAAAAAAGCATGTGTAACGACGGACGATCGAATAAAGTGAGCAATAACCACGTCAGAAAACCTCGTGATCAAAAGCCAATGCCGCGAAAACAAGAAGTAACCGTCAGATATTGGCATAGTGTAGTCACCAAAATGGCCACGTTGACAAGCACCCTCGGTTCGAACAGAGGCAGCCATATCATGCATGCGAAGAGGGGCCAATCACATAAAGGAAGTCACACTAACAGAATCATCATAGACAGCAATACATTAGTGATTCACATTGATGCATAACTGTCGCACAACCATGAGGAAAAAAGGGAACCCTGTATAGGAAGAGGGAAGGTAAAACATAATGGGACGGGAAGGGACCTAACTAGTAAATAGTAATTACGTTTGTAGTCAAACATCCAACATCAAGGTGCCTACACCTTGTAGGCAAACAACCAAGCTGTAAGTGAAAGTAAGACGTCATCAGCAAGACCGTTTCCTCACGGCTTTCGCTGCCCAGCGTCATTTAATGCGCTCACTTCACAGAGAACTCGGCCAAACAACCCCAACATTCACGCCACCGAGCTCCAGTAGCCGCCATCTTACCAAAAGTCTCAAGCCACCGACTGTGTGAATCGCGATGTCTTCAGCCCGGGGGCGAACCCCACCAAAAGTGGCCAACCTCATCGTGAACGATTTCACTTTCCTACGCTAAACTATCATCTGTCCACCTCGCACCTCACGCCAGCAAGCCGTAGCGTCAGCAAAGAGTGCTCAGTGTAGCAGCCGACTAGTGGGCATCCTCAATACACGACCTAACCATCGGTCTCTGCAGATGTAAGGGATGAACAGAAGAACCCGTCCTACAACCAGTGCCAAACACCCGCTTCCCAACCCCTTCATTCTTTACTCTCTAGTGCCAGCCGATACAAGCGATTGAACACAGACATTGATATTCAAATAAATGAAGCCGGTTCACGTCTTCTACCCTCAGCGGCTAAGTTTCGCTACCGTAAAGGAATACAGACCTCACTGTTGTGAAGGAATGAGATTGGACAAACGCATCGATACGAAGTCAACCAGTGATTCGTAGAAGACTACGACCAATCAATATCGACAACGCGAACAGACTGGTATGTCAGCGCGGGGACCAATCAGGATGGCACACTGCTCAAGCATCGGATTTTGTTAAAACGAGCACCGGAGTAAAACAAGTTGTTTGGACGCGTCACGCGTTAAAGCAAACGAACCACAAACAGAGTCGAGCCGATCAATGGGGAAGCTAAAGCGTCAGCACCAATCGTAATTCTTCATTTTACTAATATGTCTTGTCCATAAAATAACCAGCACAAACTTAATACACTGAGATTTCCTTCGCGCCACGAGGACTGACTTTTGCTTTCGTTCTGGAAGGTAGGGATTCTCAACAAGTGTCACCTTATATACGCGATCCTTAAGCCTCGGAGAGATGCCACTCTGCCGCAAGAGGTGCTCCAGATTAGAGAACACCGCCTTCACCTTGCAGATACGCGCTTCATTCTCACTCCCTACAAATCCACCACCGCTGATGCAGCTTCCAAAACAAACACAAACCAGACAACAACCTCCGTGACTTCATTACCCAACATCGAATAGACCTAGTTACAGCAATCTTACAAGAGCAATTTGCCTTTTGAGGTTGTATAGCTCATTCCAAAATACTTATCAAAAGGCGAAGTAGTCTGCAGCCTTGTTTGTGACGTTTGAAAGTTGTCAAACAGCAACATCTTGTCTTCAGTACAGTCAAAATCAGTCAGTCTTCCAACAGGTAGGAGGTCCACGCCAGCGTCTTGTGAGTGCCACAGACGGTCCTCCATTATTTCGTCCACCACAAAATTAAACAAAAGTGGTGAGTGCGGACAGCCTTGATGTACGCCGATCCTGGTACTGAAACTGTCACAGTTCATCGTAAACCCTAACCTGAGCTGGAGTATGGGAATAAAGCACCGACAGTATGTTCACACACTTGTTCGTTACATCCCTGCGTTTAAGCGACTCCAAAAGTGTACATCGATTTACCGAATGGAAAGCAATTTTGTAGGTGAGACATACAACGACTGTTAGTCGGTCGTACAAAGGACGCTGCTCCATAATTGGACAAAGAGTAAAAATGTGACCTAAACATCCCCGCCCAGGGGGGAACCCGGCCTGCACTTCCCTAATGTTTGCCTCCCGAACCGCAGTGAATCAACAAAATATACTGGATGCCAGAACCTTAGTAATGACTGGGGTCAAACTGATTCCTCCATGGCTATCGCAAAAGCTCCTGATGCCTCACGAGAACCATGTCATCCAGAGAGTCAGAAGTACTAACTCCATTCCCGACCTATACTGCTACCTTGACGTGGTGGTCGG
>QNGE01004852.1:0-53517 GCA_008508345.1 Paragonimus westermani | reverse complement strand
AATATGTAACCGACAGCTGCGACTTCCGAATACTTTTTAAGTCCGTCCGTCCTCCTCATTACCGTTCTTTCAAAGAGTCCACGCTTTTTATCGCTTTATCATTTCAAGAACTTCCAAAACCGTTTCTTCCTTTCACAGTTGGTCTCCTTGTTGATCGGATTCGTCGAATCGAGGTAGTTTGATGGAAATGTGATCAGTGACCTTCGTGTTACACGTGGATACCCTTTTCCAGCCTGTCACTGCTCAAATAAGCGTCGTTTGTGATGAATGGTTCCGACAACTTGACAGTGCGTCACATAACAATGTACATCTTGTGAAAGTGCTGTAGCCGTAGTAACAGTTGTATGCTTTTGTGACAGGTGTCTTACTATGAAAGGACATTTTCCGTCTCAATACGTGAACCTTGCATGTGCTAGCGTTCCGGTGTCCTAGAGAGGCCATTTCCTACTTTCATCTCTTCTTTCTTCAATATATTCTAAGAAACACTTACACTTGGTGGTGTTTGTGTTTGCCACCCTGATCGGAGGGACATGTAAATAGTTCATTGTTGATTTCCATACAGCGCCCTACATTTGATAACCAGCTTGCTTGGAACTCCTCGATTTTCAAAACCTTGTCGCTTATATTTGTTACCACTGGTTGATTTTTCTTTAAATGAATCTGTGTCGTTTGCTCCTTGAAGCAAACAGCTTATAGTGTTGTACTAATTGAAATTCTAATTTATGCTGTGATTGAAGTAACTGATATGTTGTTTGCGAACACCCAGCCGGATGTTTATATTTAGTACGTCAACCAGTTGCAATTGCGTCAACAAATAATATTGGGAAGGCCCCGTTTGAATGAAAAAAGAAGCATTTACAGAATCTGAAACGGCTGAAGAAGGAAGCTATTTTGGGAAACTCGGTAAATCGGAATACAGATGTCATTGATAACATCTTTTCGCTGTCTGACAACGTTGCTGATGTTAGCCGTCTTTTGGATTCCAGCCATGAGGTATGGAATGCCCTGTTGAAGCAAGCTTTCAGCAGGTCAGCCTCACTGGCGGTGTAAGTTATTGTTGGTCACTCGGACTTTAGCTAAAGGATCACTAGTTTAACCTCGTACTCAATCAGAGCCGACTCAACTCTCAGTGTCAGTATACTTCTAGGTTACTTGGATGGACACGAACCATTCCTCGTGATACTTTTTCACGCCAGTTACGATGGTGAAGTTGAAACCGATCAACATGTCCTTTTTTGGTACTCATTCCTAATGTGACGCTCCACTGTGACCAGTTACGTTCTTGCTTTGATTCGTCACGTAAAGATAGTCGAATCTGCCAATTTGGGCTGATGACTTTAATGTCACCAGCCAAACCGTTGACTACTAGGTCACTGGATTTTCGATAAAAAATTGATGAGTTCGTTACATGTATCGTCCTTTCAATCAAATGGCTATAGGTCACTTCGTGATCGAAGAGCACTGGTTGCTACTTTACGATGGTCGAAAGCCACTAGGCCTCTAATCACAGATCCCAGAGACATCACCATGATTTACATCATCCATCGTATGGCTAAACTTCTCCGCTCATAACTAAACAAATCGCACCCGAACCACTTCCTTCCGTTCATGTTCACAAGGGTTGTGTTCTGATCTGTTTGTGACGAATCTCAACAACAGTATGTGTAGTCATGCTACCTTGAAACAGTATTGGTTTATATAGCCCCAAGTAGTCAATGGAGTAACACGACTGGCACCTGTCCTGATCAATGGTCATTGACAGGATATTGCTTAGGATGCCAGTGAATACTTCCGCTATTTGAAAGTAATTGTGAAAGCTATGTAAACCATCGCAAATTATTGCAAACCATCGACTGCTGTTTTGGAAATACAGTCCGCTGAAGATTATCAATATGGATATTATGGTGGATACGAAACAGAGTATTTCTTAATTCTGAGCGTTGTTGAATTGTATGTTTGTGTTAGATCACGTCTAGAATATGTTTGTTAACCAAAGCTTGTCCCTGTTTGCAGTCGAACATACCGTACGAAGAACCAATGCTACGGTGGAGTTTGATGAGGCCGAAATGTCGTAAGCCACTAATTTGTAAGCTTCTAAACAAGTTGCCTGGTCTACGCGTCAACCCATGGAGCTCGGAGATTACAAACCCACATTATCCAATGATGGCGGCACAAATATGTCGTTCGTATGGTGTACATAATAGTATGGTAGAATGTGATAGATGCAGGGATGGGATACGCTTTTTAATCTGTTAGTTTAAGTCATTCTTCTCTCGTGATCACTGTTTCCATTAGCAACAGGTAAGAGTGAAAAATCTACTATGACAGTACGACACTACGGCAACTGTTTTTGTTAAACGTTCTTGATTTTTGGGTAATGCAGTTGCTTGTTGAGATTTCAGTTTCGGCTTCGTCACGTTCGGATTTCTTGCTAATTCATTGTTACTTGACTATTATATTGCAACACTGAGTGTAGCCGTTATCCGAACCTTTCTATGCTCCCCTGAGAGCTGTACTCTGTATAGTGGTTGTCGAACATACCGGAAGTAGAGTAAAAGTATGCTTAGATGTATAACAATCGGGTGTCAAAACGTCCCCTTGAGTTGCGCAGTCTATGCTGGAGCCAGCTCAATCATAAGAGTACCTGCAGTTCTCTACTGTTTTGTTGCATGTTAAATCGTATGTTGGTTGGATGCCTCAAAGATTTTTTAGCTTTCAGTAAGTACATTCGGAGTACTGATTGTGGCTCAGAGTTTGCATGTGATAATTCAGTCGTGCATAGTGTGAGATCAGTGGCACAGTGGTTGATGTGGTTGTCTCGTGAAACCGTGGCCGATGTTCTGATCTCTGCTGCAGCTAAAGTATACACTACTGACTAGCTCCAATGGGATTTAAACTTGAATCTGGTGCTCCTTTTCGAAAGTGAGTGGTTGAAACGCCTATCTGAATGTAATAATTTAGGTCTAATGTGAGTGATATTTAACTTGTATTATTCAGATCCCTTACTACTCCTCAGGAATTAAATCGTATTATGAACACCATTTTCGTGACAGTTTATCACGCGGACGTTTTACGATCCAGACTTAATCGGAGGGCTTGCTTGCTTTTTTAATGAGATATGGTTGCACTAAGCACCCCTAGTGATTCTTCACCACGTAGATTTATCACATTATTCTAGTTGGACACCCTAACTACTGGGATATTTGCAAATCCGAAATTACCTATGCGAAGAAATTGGGTTGGTCGATTGTCGGTGTACTGTAACACGGCTTGCACACTTGTCTCAAACCTGCTTACATATTTTTCCCTTTTATCCTCGTCCTAACTGCAAGGAGCGCGAGAAGGTCTTTCACAGCTTCTCCAACAGTCAATCCGGCATCTTACTCACCACCGATGTGGCCAGCCGTGGTCTGGATTTGGCTAGCGTTTCCTGGGTGGTTCAGTATCACGTAACTGGCGGACCAGTGGACTATGTGCACCGTGTTGGTCGGACTGCACGAGCTGGTGGACGAGGCAAAGCATTGTTGTTTTTAGAACCCCAAGAATCCGGTTTCACGGATCTGTTACAAGCTCACACTGGGGCCACATTTGAGCAGATTAGTCTTCCTGACTTGATGCAAACCGCCTTATTTCACATGCGGCATCTCAAGCCATCCGGAACATCAAAGGTGGGCATATTTGACGTTTAACCTGTTTCCCAAACTGGAAGGCCGGTGAGGTCATTCGAAAGCCATCACTTTGTTCACATCCTGGATGCTGTTACTATTTTGCTCAGTTAACAGGCTGCCAGACTGAAACACTCATACGGTCAGTCGGAAGAAACAGCAACCCCGTCTTCTTACTGTCCATGAAGCGGTCGTTTTCATGCTCGACATGTCACCAAGTCACCAATAGAATTAACATAATCAAGGTGGAATCGGTCTGAGGTTGTCTAACCTAAAAGAGTAAAGTGTTCGTCTTGAGTCAAACAGTAGTAACTCTCATCCCAAAGTGTTCAACGCAATTGTGTATGACACATTGCGTTTGATTTTGCTTACCTAATCCCCATTGTACTGTAACCTGTTTTATGATTACGCCATTGATGAAGGCCAAGGAACACCATGATCACCAAGTAACTTTTCATTTTGGCTGAATTCCTCCGGACGGGTCGGTCCGGCTAAACCCCGCGATAGGTAAGACGTTGCTGCCTGAGTTTCATTAATTCTGCTGGCAGTAGATGTATTCACAGTGTTAAGGGTAAGGTAAACCTAACCCAAGGACCAAATTCTAAAGTCAGATTTGATGTATCTTATGCTAATCATGAGACACGAGCTTTATGTTGGTTTGAATAACTGTTCTCTCATTCACGCGGCACTAAAAATCACTTTTTTGTTATAAATTTGGCCGCGTTTTCGCTGGTCTTGTCAAGTCAAAGGTTCGGGTGAGTACATTCGCTACCAATAGTCTTTTGTTTTTGTCTCCTCTGTTGTCTTATCGTACCGTATCAGAATCCGTGGGTAGTGCACAGTCGGTCGCGACGAACGTCACTCTAATCCCGAGTGAATCACTCATTCCGAAAGTTAGTAGAGGGCTGGTTGTAGGACCAAATCCGTTGGATGGGTACACTAAGTGTTAGATGCAAGCGAGCCACATGGTAAATATCCTATGGAAAAAGTTGTATCAAGAGTATATCATCATTACAAGTTCGTCAGAGTTTCAAGCGGCCTGCCAGTTACAGAATTTTGACGGGCTGTATAAAATGGTTGATTGCTGACCTCAGAAAGGTCGTTTTCCTCAATTTTCATTTCCCATGCTTACTAACCAATCTGAAGCTTACTTCCCACATTCTACCCGTTCCACCGCTGTTTTATCAAACTAATTTTCTACTAATCGTATGTGACACAGCTCACTTGATGGTCCATCTTTGGCCTTGCCGGCTCTGTCTTGGAACCATCGATTTCGTTAGGCGAGATTATCATCGTGAACGGCCGAGTATTGTAGCACTCAGACGTGGATCGTTACACCTACTGCCACTCGTTAACCAAAGGAGCGAATTCTGTGAATGCCAATTGGAGTGCACAGTCATTCCAGTTAGCCGAATATGTGGTGGTAGCAACGCCGTGTGGGCGATGCCAAAGTATGGTGACGTGTGTTGCGAACTGACAAGGTAGCCCGGATTCCTCTCAAGCATGTCCACCCAGCTCCTGGCATTTCACGCTGTGTTTGCCTTCATTGGGAGTGTCTGGCAAAACCATATTGTGGGCAGCCAATAGTTTGGCTTGGCGGTATATGGAAACTGACATGAAGTTTGTTCCCTATTGATTCTGTCCTGATTCTTGACTTGGATCCGGAAAACGCTAGGGGTCGTTAGCTGGAGTCATCGAAAGTTATTGCTGCATGCCAGTAGCAAGAGTATTATTACGCTTGCTGTTGTGATCGTCTCTAGCTGTTGGTATGCAAACTTTTCCCCCGAAGAATTGCTTGAAACCTATCAATAACCCTGTCAGCAGAGGCAACGACAGTGACAATAGCAAACTCAAAACCGTGTGAAGTGCGCAAATGAGAATAGTTTCCTTTTTCTTTGTTATCGTAATACTTCGTTCCTTACGCTTCCCCCGTATTTGCACCTGTTTGTTCTTCTTTGCTAACTATTTTCATCTCATGACCTCAGACTGACACTGTGTCCTTGGACTGGTGCACTAATCGACATATATGTGATGTATATTTATGAATGTGCCTGTGCATACCGTGGTGCACACGTATGAATGTGTACGTGCCACACTACAGAGTAAACCGAAAGCTAGGTTAGATTAATATGTATCATTATTCAGTTTGCGAATTGATTCTCATACAGACATCCTAATGTGTTGCAATTTGTGTTTCCAAAGAGAATGGAGGTGTTATAGGATGCCCATTACGTTTTCACGCAACATTTACCTTAAAATAAACTATACTGGACCGCCCATGTGAGGTTACATGAATTTAGAACCACTGTAACGGCTAACATTCCCTTCAGTCGATTTTCTACTTTATATGTCTGACATTTTCAAGGCTACTGCTTGTATCACAGTGGAGGATGGCGTGAGTCGTTTTTCCCACATGTTTTTGGACACCGTTGCAGAGGATCCTGTTCTAAGTCCGTTGGCCGAGACCGCCTACACTTCCTTTCTTCGCGCTTATGCGAGTTTTTCCGGTGAATTGCGCACATATTTTACATTCAAGCGTCTACACTTGGGACACGTAGCTCGAGCATTTTGCCTACAAACCACCCCAAAACAGATTGCCATGCGTGTTACCGGCCGATTGTCTGCGAAGTCAAAACGAGACCGGAATGACTCGTCCAGATTGGATACGCGTTTGTCTTCGGCTGAAAAGTAAGTTACATCAAATTTGCTTTACTGTCCTTCATTTATCTGCACTTGCTAGTGGGCAATATTTCGCCCTGAGCGGGAATGTCTTGATCAAATTTTCACTTCTCGTCAAATTCGGCAGCAGCGTCGTGTATACCGGCGACTAACAGTTGCCGTATTTCTTGATTGTAAAGGCGTGTTCGTTTCGGTGGACCGATCTACACTTTTACACTCACTTAAACGAAGAGGTTCACTGACCAGGTATGTGAATGGATAGTCGGCGCTCAGGCTAGGGTTTACGGTGAATTGTCCGACAGTTTCGGCACAAGTTGCGGCGTACGTCAAGACTGTCCATTTTCACCAGTTCTGTTAAATTTTGTGACAAACGAAATAATGGAGGACTGTCTATGACGCACACAACATGCCAGCGTAGATCTCCTACCTGGTGGAAGATTGATTGATCTTGATTGTGCTGGCGACAAGGTATTGCTGATTGACACTCTCTAAGTAGCATAAACAACGTTAGAGGCTGTTTTACGTTCTGCGTAGTACTTCGGTATGTGCTTCGCAGCCCCCAAATGCAAAGTTCTTTTGTAAGATTGCTGTGATTATGTAGATTTAATGTTAGATAAAGTGATGGAGGTTGTTGACCGGTTTGTGTACGTGGGAAGCTGCATTAGAGGTGATGGAGGTGTAGGGAATGAAATAGAAGCGCGTATCTCCAAAGCTAGGGCGCTATACGGTAATCTGGGGGCACCTGTGGCGGCAGAGAGTTGTCTTCCTGAAGCTTAAGGATCGCGCATGTAAGTCGACGGTGAGGTCTGTATTACTTTATGGTGGCGAAACCATGCCGCTCAAAATAGAAGACGTGAGCTGTCTTCGGGTATTTGACCACCGACGCCCGCGTTTGACCGCTCGTATCGAATGACACCGGAAAGTAAGCAGCGAGGGGTTAGGAAGCTGATATTTGACAATGATGGTCAAATAAATTCTTTTGTTCAATCCGTGCATTTACACAGACTTAGATGGATGGATCATGTAGTAAGGATGCCAGCTGGTCGTCTGCTACACCGAGCACTCTTTGCCGACGCTGCGGCCGACTGACGTAATGTGCGAGATGGACAGTTGATGACTTGGCGTAGAGAGGTGTCATTGTTCACTAAGGGGTTGGCCATTGTATGTCGAGTTTGCCTCCTAGGCCGGGAAACTCGTGACTCACACAACAGGCAGATGGAGGCTCTAGGTGAGATGGCGGCTTATGCAGCTCAGTGGCGTGGATGTTGTTGTTGTTTGGCCCAATTGTCTATGAATTGAGTGCAATTAATGACGCGGGGTAGTGAAAGCCGTAAGGAGGCCGTCTTGCTAGTGCCGCCTATCTTTCACTTACAGCTTGGTTGGTTGATTGTAATGTGTAGGCACCTTGATGTTGAATGTTTAAATATAATTTGAATATACACTAGGTAGGTCCCTTGTTCTTCTCTCTTTCTGTACAACGTTTGCTTTTTCCTTCCTGATTGTCTGTCACTTAAGTATCAGTATGAACCACTGATTTACTGCTGTCACTGATGGTGATGTTGATAATGATGGCAATGTTAGACTCACTGGGCGTCTGGCTGAAAGTTTGTTTGAGGTCAGTGCGGTTACATGCAGGAGCAAAACGACGCAGTGTTTTCAGTGTTCTCGTATTTGTAGCTTTATGTGTCCTAGCATTTTACTCTAAACGCGTGACGTCGACCACACCGTCATGAAGATGTTAGTAAATATCCATTTCCTCATTTTAAATGTTACACTGTGGTTTTAGTGACTGAAACCTCTACTTATTATCAATAGTGATTAATCGTTATCATTACCAACAATCGTGGTGCACTTCTCAGGGAACTACGATTAACCTAGTAAAGAATAACAAACCCATGTTGATCATGCCTCTTGTGTAAAGATGTGTCGTCAGTAACGTTAAAAGACATCGATTCGCAATTTCTTATACTTCATCGATATTTGGGGGCCTCCTCCAAACTAACTGAAATTCATTGTAATGTAGCCTTCTTTTTAGAGCAACCATATGTGGTGTTAGATCCTTCTTTCACGTCCACTCCAAAAGTGTATGCTAAATGTTTTTTTTATTTTAAATTTTCCCCCAGTGTGAAATGTACAAAACTTAAACGTCCCCGCGTATTGATCTTTGAACAATCTGACACAAAAGCACACGCGAAGCGGTTCAAACCAGCAGATATTGCAGAGCGGAACATGTTGGCCGAATTCGGCTTGTGATAATTTTTTACTCTTGTACAAGTCTTTCGTGTCCATATTGGTGTACAGCTGATCTACGAGAATATATTCTGTCTGTTGTATCGTTTTCTAATCTCTGTTATCTTTATGTTCCCGTTCGTAAACACTTTGGTGTAACGATTCACTGCTTGTCAAAAAGGAAATGGTTTTCTTGCTCACACTGCTGCCTTACACTGTTGGACAAGCTAAGTTGTCATTCTGTATCAGTTAATCGTCTCGGACCTGAGGTAAGAAGGACGTGATTCACAGTCACAGCTCTTTAGTTTCACATATGGACGTAAATTGGGGAAATAAGTCGTCCTTTTTCCTGTTGTATTCATCCGATACAGTTCCGTCGTTCTCGTTATGCAAACCATGTACGACCAGGAAATCCACTCTGAGGCGTGGAGGATGCATATCAGTAGTTTGGATAGCGATATCCTTGAATATGTCCAGTTTCACTTTACGGAGGTGGTTGATGCGTTATGTTGCTACAGGAGGGTCTATGAACACGGTCTATTCATGGAGGACACTCGAAATGCTCTTTTCTTTTGGTAGGCCACTGTTGGATGAGGTTCCACAATTCCTCCGTAAATACTAATAATTGAGCACAAAATTCGAAGGCAATTACATGAAATGATAAATCTTTATTTATTTTCTGCCTCCGATTTCCGTTAGCTTGTGCTGAACTTATGACACTCTTGGTTCGCTATGCGGAATACTGTTTCAAAACAACCAACAGTCCTGTTGTAAGATATCCGCACCAAATTTAGTACGAATGAAGTTGAACAGTTTGGGCGTCGTGTTTAACGTTATTGATAAACAAATTGGGAATAACACAACGTTATTAGCAAGTTGTAATACTCTACGTTTCAACCACCTCGGTTGGCCTTCCTGAGGCCATCAGTGAATAATTAACCCCGACTTCTCAAGACTACCTTGACCCTGGTTAGGAAAGCCAAGACAAACATAATGCATGTTTTGAGTTCTTTTGGACACGCAACGGAGGCTTGTGACGAGTGGTTAACAAGGCTTCAATAAACTTGAGCAGTTTCGGTCGATTGCACGTTATCAGACGGAACGGTTTTTGTCAGATTTTCTGATAATATATGGAGAAAAACCACTAAATTATTGTTCTCATATTGACTGTTGGCATGGAGTGAGTTAAACGTGGTCAGACAGTGTTCAAGTTGATTTTGGTTCGACGTGAATATCGGTAGATCATCCTGACCAGTTGTGTCAGAAAATGCTTGTTTCGACTTCACCATGAAAGTAGCAAACAATGGATCCAGCGGACTTCCTATCACTAATCCGTCGACTTGAAATAAAATTTGACATCCTATATGCATAACATTATTAGATCTTTGAAAATCGTGGTTGGTATACATGTTGGATGTTGATGAGTCAAAATAGTCGCGTGGAAAATCGACTCTTTCAATCAAAGATATGTTAGTGAACAATGAGTGGACGACGAAGGAACACATTTTCGCGTTGGACATGTTAACTACTTCAAGAGGTGATAGGAGTTCATAAGTGTCTCGGAGGCTGTTTTGACAGTTCATCTGCTGTAGGTTTTAGAATGTCTACCAACCACGTTGTAAGCTGGTGATTTGGAGAGTTATTCGTAGCAAGAATGAGTCTAATGAGCACGTCAAGCCTGTTAGTTTCTGGAAGACCATAGATCTATGGGGTCGTCGAGCCAGTTGGTTTAGTGTTATGGTATCGTGGTGATAAAATACCATGTGACGCTAATGTTTGCAATTCATATGCTATCTGCTTTTCGACCAGTAAGACTATCAGGTTGGAAATTAACTCTGAATTTCACAATGTCTGAAAGCACTGTTTATTCTGGTCAGGTAGTCAAATTTGTTGAGAATGGCCGCTCCAGATTCCCTTCCAAGTTTCACTATGATATTATCTTCATTGCTTTTCAAGTCCTTGATACCTTCTAAAAGTTATCCAGTGAGTACATCCGTACTGGACAGGTGATGCAGAATTCCTTGTTCGCTTCAATTGATCTGGCTTCTAATCAGTTCACATGCTCAAATAAAAACGGCGTGAGATCGAGCAACTGGTCGAACAAGTTTTCGAATTAAGCTATGGTATGCGCTCTCTCGAGTTGTGAGGCTTCACTGTGAAGTTTAGCCCGAATTAAATGACTTCCAATTCTGTACGCTTTAAGGCTGTTGATAAATTTGTCAAATGCTTTTGCATGTCGATAATTTATCGTAAAACACTTTCTTTGTTCGTTCAACAACCCCACTCGAATGGTTAAGCTTTTGTTATTGACACAATAATTGTTGGATTGGGAGAGAGGTGATGAGGAGTTCAGGACAGCAAACTGAAAAAGTCTGGGGATCACCGGTTTTGAGTGATCTCAATAACTTAGTGATATGTATCTCATGAAGTGTTGGGGAACTCATAGAACGGTACACTCAACTTGTGAGAACGCTCCCAATAATTAGAAGATATCCAATGGGGACTGAGGCGCAAAACAAAAGGAGGCTTTCCCAGCCAAAAACTTGATGACTACATGTGGTTATGTACGTTCGCGACGCCAGGGAGTTTGACGGAAGGCTTGAAGATTGATAGAAGGCGGGCCACAGTCAGCAGAATAGTTACGACAAGGATGGCTCATGAAATGAATAAACTTACTGATACATATCAACAAAGGAATGAGAAACAGGTCAGTTGGCCAAGTCTAAGTGACCAATATAGTGGTCCAAGGAAATGTAATTTTTCTACAGATACAGAAAGTGATACTTTTATGTACGCATATTTTCGGCATGTGTTTACATGTCGGTTGGTTGTTGGAGGCCTCTGCAAACTCGTCATCATTCCGCTCAAACGAGCAATACTGTGCAAAACGGATTGTGCACTTTTCTACGTAATTTTTGATTGTTTGAAAGAAATGAGACCATTTCGAAAAACTCTGGTTTTCACGTAAATACATCTCGGTGCTTTATGTTCGGCAACACTGCTATACGGCCATTGGGTTTCGTCGATCAAACGTCGCTTCCGGATGTTTGAATCGATCACTGCGGACAGGAGTCGTGTGGGTACGAACTGTTAGTCTTATAGCCCCGTCGTGTATGGCACGTTTATCACTTCTGTGGTCTTTACTTTGTATACATATATATATATATACACACTTATATAAGCGTTCCTACAACCCGGCGTGGAAATTGACCACAAACGGCTAATTTTCTAGCGCTAGTGTGGAGGAGGTCAGTTTATTGGGTGATCTGCTGAACGATTACACCATGCACGTTAGCACTTTAACAGTAGTTTCCAACTCAGAAACCTAATGACAGAGCTAAGGGGAAGTTTATCGGAAGCTAAAGCTAGAACGAAAGGTTGTGCACGGCGAACTGCTCTCAGCGAGGTTCGACAGAGGTGTGCAGTGTTAAATTCCAGTTGACAACACGCCATTCGTACCAAACATAAAATACACCGAGACGGTCAGGCGGCAGAAATGTTTTTGGCCAGCTCTCTGTAGAGTGAGGAGTTTCTGGACTGCTGCCGGTTTCTTGCATATGTAACACCTGGTGTCGGCGGTTCTATTTTGGAATCCCTGGCCTACACTATATGCTGCAAATGCATATTTCCGTGGGTCATTAAATATTCACACTCATTGAAGACGATCATCATATTTGTTTAAGTGGATTTCTTGTTATTCCAAATGGTTGCACGGTTCATCCTCATTTAATAGGAGCATCGTGAGGGAACAATTTTGGTCAGAGGCATGTAACCAACTTGTAGTTACAAGCGATATCCAAAGTACTAACGCCGATTCTACTTTCTCAAACTCGGCCTTCGCAGACAAAACTGTCTTCAGTTTGTCTGTCGATCCGTTTTTGCATTGAAACGCACATTCGTCAAAATATGGGTACTTCTGCTTACATGGATTTTGCTTGTTGTGTTAAGCTATTCTGAATGACCACATATTTCTGTACGACTGTTTCATCTTGTCGCACCCTCCTTAGTTTGAGAACTTCACAGAATGGTGTTCACAGCCATCAGTCTGTCAGGCGCCCAATATTCAGTAGATTCTGCTGTCTGAATCGCACGGAACGTTTGGTCGTTACAAGGTCGAATCTGGGATTTTCGACGACAATCCAACTATATGTTCAACGTTAAAAAATAACCTTTGTAATACTAGAGTGATTGCTCGCTCAATCTCGTGTACCATTGAAAAGAGACCAACACGGGAGATTTCTGGGCAGTGCCCTGTAACGTTCTGATTAAGACTATGAAGTAAGAGATGTTGAAAGACCCGTTTAGCCAAACCCTCGTCCCATCACACCTGTCAAGAGAAGCTTTATTGTGTTGAGTAATACTATTATGCAGAGACGCTATACCATTGTAGATTAGTATGTTACCAAACTGACATCATGCAAGTGAATTATTCAGCGGACGTAGACTCTGCCTTACTCAGAACTGAGTTGTTTGCATTCCGCTGGCTGTAGCAGATTGGTCGACAAGCTGAACAAACTGGCTTTAAGCTCAATTTTATCGACTCCGTTCTTATTCCTCATGTCTGATGCGAAAACTGTTAAAATTAGGTTTGTATAAGTGATTAGTGGGACAAAAGTGAAGATTAGTCCATGATGCCTCCGTCAAAATAACAACAGGTGTTGGCCAAGTAATACGTCTTTGTAATCTGTTCACGGCCAGTTTTCAGAAGAATTGAGTCTGCGCTGGTAACTGATTTGCAAATGCGATCGTATGGTTGATACCCGTGATCCGTTACCGCTGAGTGAACTTTTTCACGTCAGCTCAAGGCGCGTGCTGAGAACTTGAAGGTGGTTTACGCTGACATCAAATGCAGTTCGCACCTACTTTGCAATAGGCAGATTCTCCTGCAACTTAACCTTAGTACAACTTTGCGGTGACAATAACTGGTTAAAAATATTACGGTAGTCGTCATAAATTCTGGGAGCTTTGTCATCGCACTTCAGTGGAATCGCTGTGAGTATAACCTAAAGCGAAGACAGCTACTGTCAGAATCCTTTTGTTAATTAACTCATGCGAAACATTCTGGACTAGTTCACATAAGTCAAACAGAACTATACAACTTTTCATGAAAACCACTACTCGTTTGGTGCACATTCCTTCTGAGTTTTGAGAACACAGAGGTAAGTCATCCTGCTGTCTTGCGGGTCGGACTTTCGATTGAAAGATTCGGGGTCGGGTCTCTCAAGTCAGTCCTCCTCCGTGGCATAGACGGCCAGGGAGTCTAAGAAGTTATCGTTTTCCCGACGGCAACAGTGTTCGACCATTTTGACTTTGTCACTCAGTTTTGCTCCCCAGTTTTTTCACTTCCCAGTGTCCTAGAATGGTGCTTGTTTTCTGAAGTCAAGAACACTGGGAAACATTGGCGCATTCAGTGTTCACACTACGTCAAGTCAGTCAGCCAGGTGCTTTAGCAAGCGATTTCTAATTTCTGGAGCTTGATACGTTTTGTGTGTCGGAGAACAGAGCTTACGATTTTAGCACCATTGTTCATTTGAGTTCACCTCCAGATAGTTGCTAGTCCAAGCGCTTCTATTACTGTTTATCTGGTGACGCCGAAGCTGAATCTCATGGTCATGCTGGAGTGGGAATCGGACTGAGTTCCAATGCAGGACAACGTTTACTTGGTTGAATCCCAGTATCAGATTTAATACATTGGTTAAAGTCTGTCAACGCAAATTAGAAAAGCGTTGTATATTCATTATATCAACGTGTGTTGCAACTGATAGCTATTCAGATTCTACCAAAGATACGTTGCACGGCGCCCTCGTTTACCTTCCGAAGCAGGCTAAACACTGATACCATCATACTAGCGGGTGATTTTAATGCAAAGCTTGGTCGTCTTTCTCCAGAGAAGAGGTGGACGGAAGGTTCTTTTCGTGTCCGGATACAACGCACTGGTAATGGCGAAAGATTGCTAGACCTATGCGCATCTCATAGTCTCTATGTTTTGAGCACCGCATTTCAACAGTCTGTTGTATCCAAGTTACTCACTAGACATTCTATGTCTGTTCAGAAAGTCCAGAGGAAGTCAGATATCTGAAGAACCGGTAGGTTCCTTGTCTGCTCGAGGGTGCTTTGTTCACATTTTTCCTACTACGCGGCAGATCTTTGAGCATCGGTTCTCTTCTAGACAGTCGACGGTCGTGGTCTATTTAGACTCAATAACTGCTTCCAACTCGGTTGCTGGCAAGGCTCTCTGGAACCGCCTTCTTTACCAAGGAGATACGTGATTCTGTCCACTCCGCAAGCAGGATGTGGGTTTATGGATAACTGTCTCGGGTGTTCATCATTTCTAGGGATGTTCGTGAAGAGTGTCCGATATCCCTCTTTCTGTTCAGTTTCGCCATGGACAACATTCTGGAGTGTACGCTTGAGGAGTCCAGTGAGTTTGGTGTTGAGCTTCTTCCTGGTGCCAGGATGATATTATCTTACTTAACCTCCCTGCCGAAAAGATGCACACCATGCTGAGCAAGGTGAGTGACGGGGCTGGTTTGTATGGAATGTGATTCACACCTTCATAGTGCAGAGTGCTGCTTCAAGACTGGGATATTTCCACTCCTACCTTCTTTGTTGCAGATAACCCACTGGAGACCGTGGACGGTTTCACATAACTAGGTGCCACAATTTCGTGAGCATGTAACGTTGCTAATAAGATATCCGCGAGAATAGCAAAGACACGAGTTACCTCTGTCTGCCCGCATCATCTGTGGCGTTAGAAAGGAGTTCAGTTGTCGCTGAGAAGAATGGGATATATTATTTGCGTACGATGTGTTTTGCTCTATGGTTCGGAAAGGTGTTCCGTCCATACAGAAAACGTAAGCACACTTGCTGTGTTTGACCTCCGGTGTCTCCACCAGTTAGTCCAAATCAATTAGACTGATCGCGTGGGTAATTCGGCCGTTCGCCGGTACGTATTTCTCAATGCTCAGTATGCGTGATTAGTTGGTCAACTGATCACGTTGCACAACTTGCGACGGTTAGGTCAGGTACTCCGCATGCTAGTTGAGCGTTTACCGTGCCAGACATTATACACTGAAACCACCAACAGTAGGGCAAAACCACGTGGTGGTCAAGCAACAATGTGGTCATGAAATGTGAACAACGTGCCACTGTAGGTATCGCCTGCCTAGCTGAAGCCGTGGTGATCACTCTAGTCTCCGGTGATTTGCTGTAACCAATGGCGTGCGTGCGCCCATACCATTTCTGGTTCTTCCGCCTAGTCCTCCTTTCTTATTCCTTTGGAAACCTTTTTGGTGACTTTGTATTCTAGGACATTCCACATCATTGTTGGAATGAGCGGCGACACGAGCCACAACTTTCCGATCGGGCTGAAAGCTATTATGATGAGCATTATGAATACTATGACATAGCTTGACACAAGATGCATCAGTAAGCAGCGAAAATGAAACATAACACTGTAATACATTTTGGACCAGTGGGTAGATCGGAATCGATTACCAAAAATGGACAGACCTACTCGTTAAATTGATCATCTTGATGCCAAAGTTCACACCAGCTCGTATTGTTTTGGGAGTATCCGGTAGTGTCTGTCAGCATTAGTGAAACACTGGGCTTTAGATACCTAATACAATAAATCGCAATGAGGAATTCACTACTTCCGTTGTCAATGGATGCAGTGAATCCTTTGGGGTCGACGGCGTCAGTTATAGTGCTATGTAACTAAATACAATATGCAATGAATTGTCTCAGGTACATTGCCGTAGTGACATCACAAATGTGGACAATGAAGTTGTTTAGTTGTGAAATGGAATTTCCATAATGTCGGCAGTACAGTCAGGTGGATTGTGCATTTAGGATTTTTATCCGAAATCTTCATTATTTCTATGAAAATATGTTCTAGTTCACTGAAGGACTATTCGTGAGAAGTCGCACTACGTATAGCCAATTGGTGAATTTCACACAACCCTTCCCATTTATCCCAACTTTATTATCAGTTTCTTGTGTTGTTCACTTTTACGTGTGCTCTCGTGTAATTGCTATACCAGTCATACCGTGATGCTTTCCGTCTGGGAAAATGTGTTATTCTCATACTCGTTGCTGAAAGGGTTGTTCGGTCTCGACGAGCGTTTACTAACGTGTTAGGTGTACGTTCCGTAACTCCAAATATTCACGTCACGTGGCCAGTTTGGCTGACATAGAGTCTTCAAAGTATGCGTATAAGAAACAGAGAATGTAAAGTTTTGCCTGATCAGGATCAACATGTTACAGATATAAAATAAATCAACGGTGGTCACATTCCTCCACCCGTCTGTGTTGGGTACGACTTATCAAATTATCAGATCTGCTAACGTAAACTTATTCCTGAATCGTTGTAAGGTCTGGATTGACCCACACGCCCTTGGTGAAATCATAGTAGTCTCAGCATATAGTGCATGTAGTGCTAGCAACCTTGAGGGGTCACGGATAAGTTTCTTCTGGTACAGGCGTGGGACGCAGCATCCATTACAGTTGAACGTTGGCTGGTTCGAGTATAGTTGCTGGGATTTTCTCGAATCTCATCTGGTTCAGGTTATTGTCACACCGGTTGGAGACGAGATAATAACGTCCCGAAATTGCACAAAACTCACTACTTGCATATCAACCAGGTTACGTTTTTGATCTTCCGTCTCGAGTAAGTAGGGCACATTCGAGCTCGGAGTTGCTCGATAGTTTATGTGAGATTAGAAACATTAACTTTTTTCGAGAGCTCTCGCAACTACTACTTTTGGTAATAAGGATTTACCAATTTAAACCCAGTATTCCAACTGGTCACATGTCAGAAGTAAGACATCTCAAACAGCGGGATATTTACTGGTGTCTTTAGCATTTCTTGGTAGTTTGTGGTGGAATCACGGAATATTCAAAGGTAGTACAACTGTTTTCCTCTGAAGCAAGTCTGTCAATGCTTTTGACCTACGTGGAACCCTAACGACCCGAACCAAATCGGACGCATAAGCTATTTGGTCAGCCTAGTTATGTTTTTCAAACCTTACTGCTCACAGCTGGCAGTTCAATGACTTTATATTCAATAGCTTGTCGGGGTACTGACGGCCTGTCTAGTGATATGAAAACCCTAGTCCAAGTGAACCCAGTCTATCGCTGTCGATGTTATCCTTTTATGTTACTGGATAGGCCCAGAAGCTATAAATGGCTCCATTCATCACATAGCATCGTACAATGAACTCCTTTGCATGTCTTATCGTCGCAAATGATGCACATTTTGCTTTGTTTGTCCTAATGATATGTTTTGGGTTCATAGGTATAAGCCTAGTACAGTCAGGTGAAGTTTAACCACTTGAATCTCTGTTTACAAAGTCTCTAATGCTAGTTGTTAGTAAAATACTAACCAGTAGTTAGATGCAGATTTGAATTTGGTGTTCCGATTTCGCGCAGTCTAGGTATTTCTTAGTAAGTGAGCTAGCTCAGTAATGTTGAACTCGTTCATTGTGGACTGCAACAGAGTTGTTTCCTGACTTTTCTGGCCACTCGTGCAAAACAAAGATTCAGCGAACAGACTGCTTTCGATAAATTCTCCTCTTTGACTGGTACGATTACATAAGATTGAGTGACCAGTTGGAATGTTATTGATTGTAGATTAATGAAGGGGCAAAGTGATTGGATAAATGGTTAAAAATAATTCGATATGGTTAGGATCACAAACGAAGTCGGTCCTAGTTGGTCAGTGTTAATCAGACTGAGAGAGTGGGACGGGGACAAACTGTTTCACGGGCTGGGTGGCCGTGTTTAGCCAAGGGAGCCCCAAGGTTTGAACGAATTGTTTGTCCACACAGAGCTGGGTGACGTAGTCGAATTGTGACCGCTTCGGCTATCGACAGGATCTAGTGTTTGTTCTTTTGCAACAAGGTGGCCGGGACCGGATAGACGGTACGAAATGCTGTCTTTGTGTTCGCAAGTTGGTTACAGTCGATCAAATAAGCCAGAGTGGATGACCTAATGCGTTTTGTTGTCTCAGAATGAAGCCAAGCAGAGCAGTGTTTACGGATTCTTTCAGATAAACGCCTAGTCGTGTGATCTGTGTATGGTGAACCACAGGAACAGTCAAGAGAATCCGTAAAAAAGAGGCAGCATTATTAGGCACGTTATCTTTAAAATCCAGCGGAACCGCCCGTTTTGAGTGAATTGTGATAACGGAACTAGCGGTATAATCACTCATCTTGATAGCGGTGGCGAGTTGACGTGATATCAACTCTGCCGCTGTGTCACCCTTGAATGGCAACGATAAATGGACGTTCTTATCGGCAGTGTCTACTAAGTTGCTGTTGATGAACTGTTCTGGGTAAGCGTTAATACAAGGAATCTGCCTTCACTGTTTCCATAATTTCTACTAGCCACTGTGCAGCTGCATGGTAAAGGGAGTTGCACATGTCAAGTATCGGTGTGAGTGGTATTCCGTCCTTGTGTATCTTAGACAGACCGTATAGCCGCGGAATACGAGATTCTGTAGGAAGATCAAATACATCGGTGCTAATGGAATCAGCCCGTTTCAATCTGTGTCATGCTGGGTAATCTCTTTTCAATTGCCTTGGATCTTATCTTTACCAGCCTTTCCGATGCAGAATTTCGTTCTATGCGACAACAGGTTCAACATTTTAGCAACGTAATCGGCTCCGTCCAGTAGAACAAATCCTGCTTCTTTACCAGGCTTGGATATCGTGAAATAATGATCGTTTTTTAAAACATTCAGCACCTTCAAATGGGACTTTGTAAGGAATGCAGACGGCGAGGTCTAACAGCTTCAATACTTGAAACATGCATTGACAAGGGTAGATTTAAAGTGTTTGGAATTTACTTCGGAACACGGATGTAAGTCTCGTAAGTGACCGTTAAAGTTTTCTGAGCATACCTATCAAATTCCAAAAGCCACCCATTCCACAAAGATGCGACATCCAATCCTTCCTGTTTCACCGGTAGATAGTTGGCAAATATCGGCTGGAGATATTTCTGAAACTGCGAGGATTCACAGCATATTCGGTGGTTCATATTTTATCATTATTCATCATTTGGACACAAAAGTGAAACAATCGCTCGTTCCTCACCCAGTTTGCTTCCTGTACAGCTTTTACACATTTGTGCAGGAAAGTGCGATTAGGAGGGCTTTGGAAATGATGAATTTTCGATTACATTTCAAGTGTCGTTGTGCCAATAAGGCTAGATGAAAGCAATACGAACATTCTTTAGCCACCTGCTGAAGCTGTACCATCGGCTCCTTCTGCTTTTTTCATTCAAAATGTGAAAGGTCAGTTGCTATTGTTCAGTGACCTGTTCGACGGAACCAGTGTTGACTTCTAACTGGAGTTCATTCTTGGAAGTTGCATAGTGCTACATTTTCTGCACTAGAATGAGTTCATTCATCGGAACACTTTGGGTTCGCTTCTGGGTAGCTTACAACTCCGTTATCTCATCCTTCCATTCTGTACCCGACCAGGTAGTGGCCAACGGTCAACTGGCTTCTCTAGGGATCTTGAAAGGAATTGTTTTTCCACTCGTCTGTTTTGTGTACACACTCCTGGAATGTGTGGCCATCTCTTTTAGTTGTGAAAACTGTTATGAACAGCGGATGATCCATTTTCTTTTAGACGTTCGTTCATTTTATTAGTCTTCAAGATTTTTCTATGTGAATCTTTACTATTGCCGTTTTTTTGTTCGTTTCTGTATGTCGCCGAGTAGCTGTGAGACCATATCACGCCTTCTCATTTTTCGCCTCGATTGTCATTGGTCTCAGACTAAACTACAGGTAAATGTCTAGAATTTTCAAACATTACTGAGACACGTCAGGGTTTGCTGAGCCCAGATTTATATTGCTGCGTTGCATAGTCCTTCGAACAGGTGTTATTACGTCCATCACATTATAAGTCACAAATTAATATATACCCTTCCTCCTTTCTCTTGAAGTAGTACTTACTGTGTAGATTTTGCAGAAACATTATGGTTTTGTCACTTTAGAAATAAATCCTTAGTTCTCTCATTCAATCCGTGATGTATCTCCCTATGTTGCAGTCGCTGAAATAATACTCGATGCAATTTTATGTCAAACTTGCTAGGTGGATACGCTTGACTCGCATTCACTGACAAGTCAGAGCATCTTTGTAGCAAGGTAGTCAATTCGTGATTCTCACAATAATCGAAATAACGGAAGGTGGTAGGCCAAACTTACGCCCGCTGGACAGTGCGAAAATGCATCAGGGAAATATCGCGTATTGCCTTCAAGTACTTCGAATAGCAAACCAAAAGATGCATCGAGAACTACTTCGAAGATTACAATAAAGCATGGAATTTTGAGAAACAGCGATTATCCACTATGTGTCATCAACTGCGTGATTGTTGAAAGTGATCTCTAATGCATGTTAAGCTTCCAGTAGTAGAGATACGCAGAAACATGAATAATACAAAAGAGCGGGGATTTATGGTTGTAGACGCGATCTTTATAGAAGGTACACGATCGTTGATCGCTATAAATTCCAATTTTACATTACTCTTCGGCTTTGTCTACATAGTTTGGGATGAGATTTTTGCAATGGAATCAAATACCAATTTTTTCGTCCTTGTTACTTTCTGTTGTGTCAATCTGACCGTTAAAACGGCTGAGCTAACCTGGGGATAAAAGGCATATCGCATTACCAACCCTCTTGACAGAAGGTGGAAATCATGGCAATCATTTGGTTGTTTGAAGATAGAACAATACAGCCTACCTACTTTGTGTGGGACTAACCTTCTGGGTCAACCGGCTGAGAATGAAAATTGCCAGACTGCTGATTCACATCCACTGGGTTCAACTCGATTACCAGTTGTCCATCCGTTAACTAATACTGGGGTTTGTTTATTTCGGACCGTGAGCTATTTGTTGTGTGTCCATCATCCAGAAGTTGTGTCCTCCCTGCACCCTCCCGTTTATTTATCCGGGGTTGTTAAAGAATGGGTGACCATACATTAATCCGCTGATCATACTTTTAGGAATGGCTTGTTGGAACACTCGTTCACCTTGCGTGCGCATGGTTACTGTGGCATGCATTATGACGTCAAATATTTCCACGACTCTCTGATGTCATTTGACTCACTGACTGCTAAACCCTGTCAGGTTACGTTAGGAGCATTTCGCTGCTGAGGCATATTCACACCAAAACAACGTATGCTTTACCAAGCATGACTGAACAATGTTTGCTCTGCATTTGTTTCAGGCAGTACCTTCAAACAATACTGACCACTTTTGCTCTGCCAGTTATCGACTGACCATCGCTCATTTGGACAAATCAGTCACAGCTAACGAATAGTTGATGGTGGCACCGGACATTTGGTCTGGTCCACCCTGTACATTTCTTTATTGTATGGGGATGGTCAGCTTTTTCGTTATAATGGTATTTTTGTCATAACTCCGTATGCTGTAATCAACATAACACGCTGCTGTAAGCTAACGTGACATCTCGGAACTCGACTGTGTCTTCGCTATAGTGATCTTGTTAGTGCAGAGTTCTGTACAACCGAGCTATATCATGCAGCCAACTGTTTTAGACAAGGCATGCATAAAAACACAACCAAAAACAATAGTGGTATATGGTACACGTGTGCATAGCATTTATAAACTGAATGGGCCTGTGGAGTAAACCCTGTTTGTCCATATGAGCAAAACAGCAACACTGTTCCTCAAAGTGGGATGACATCCCAAAAACCTTGTCAACATAAGAATAAACGGGTTTACTTATATACGTTATTGAGCTGTGATTCAGACACAACAATATACACGCCATTTTGTTGGCAGACCCTAATTTTGTTGGGGGAGGAGTGGTGCCTTTTGAGATGCCCAGTTTTATGAACCTAACCCGTAATAAATCAGTAAGGTTACTACCTACTGATTTCTGATGAGTAGTCGGGGATTTGGTTTATTTTCAAGTTGACCATCACTCACATTTGATCNGAAACTCGAGTCTAGTGCTTCTTTTCGAAAGAGGCTGGCTGGAAAGTCTATCTGAATGCGAACGCTGCGATCAAGTGTGAGTGATGGTCAACCTACTGATTTAGTTTCTAAGTAGTGTCGATCTCAGGTGAAATAACTTTTTCGACACCATGGTGGGACTGATATTTCGTCTGTCATACCACAGACGCTAGGCATACGATACGCCGGTCTTTTCCCGAGTTCGAAAGATATTAGAACGACCTGTCCTGCAGCTTAACGACGTCTATTTCAATCTCATGATGATCAGTGAAGCAGAGGCTGATGTAGGTTCGCCTCATCCGGACACATACCACACGAAGGACCGACGGATCAATAAGGTGGGATATTTACAGGAAACCGAAGTGGTATAGCCAGTATATGCATTTTACCAGTTTCACCTTGATGAACAGGGTGTGATGAGGACAGTTTTCGCTGAAGCACGTCGCATTTGTACATCTGATTGAGGTGAGCAAGAACTAGGAACGCTTAAGATGAATCTGGGGCCTAATAAGTACCCCGTAAGCCTTATTCAGCAGTAGGAATCACAAGGTCCCCAAGAGCTTAGTGTATATTGAGGTACCCATCAACGTACATATGGCGACGTTACGGACAACCCAAAGAGTTCTTTTAGTTGAAACATACTTACAATTTCGCCGAATTATTGACTATTAAACAAACACTCAGCTTACCTGCGCCTATAATCAAGGTAGATCAACCCGTTGCCACCATCTCACACTGCGTATATATCAATTCTCATGCAACTGCGGAAAAAGCCACATAGACAGAACCGTTAGATTATTACTTCCAAGAATGAAGAGATATATACCTAAGTGGTTTCACGTAGTGATCTCACAGCCGGAAGCTGTAGACATAAAATCTTAACCCCCTAGTATCATGACTCGAATGACACATCTAGCCAACTGGAACTGATGTGAACAAGACCTCAGACCTCACCGTTGTAGAGGGTCACCACAACTCGCGACTTTCAAAATTCACTGAACCCCTCGCGGCAGGCGGGTTCAAATCTCTGTTGTGCACACAAAAACAATTATTTGTGAACCCTAGGCTGCAGTGGATTTAAGTTACAGGATTGGGTTTTGTTGCCAGTTTCTCTGCCCAGACCCACCAAGTATAGTTGTCATCAAACTTAAAGTTTTCTGTGTTATTGTTTATTTGGTACTGGCGAGCCAGTACAGAATGCTAGCATTTACCAGTGTTGGTCATCTAACTGAGAGGATAAAACTTTCAATAATTCACTTTGGTCATTGTCTCAAGCACATCTCCTAGTATGGTGACACTTTTTGTGGACGCCTATCGGCAACTGATATCAGACATACAGGAAATCAAATCAGTTTAACTTGCCCCAGATAAATGCCAACTTCACAGTAAAAAGAACTGATTTGGAACTTCCGGTCACATTGCAAGCATTTAACAAATCCGACTGCCCGAAATGTCCATAAGTACCTTGGTTGAAATAACGTCACATTAGATTAACCACTTTAAAATACGAGCTAATTTCGTCAGCCAAATTTGAAGAAAAATGTACATGGGTAAATAAGACCTATTGTGGCAGTTCCCAAACTTCTCTGAAATTCATGACATTCCAGCGATTGCGCCCAATTCTATCTGATCTAACACCCCATAAGTGTTATAACAAGTTGATCAACGTAGCGAACTCTTAGAAGGAGTTCTTTCTACTCAGAAATTTATTACAAAATTTTTTCAGATTTTTTAATTTCTGTCATTCTTACGCACCACATACTGTAAGTTGTCTAGATGTGCATTACTACTTCAAAGTCGAGTCATTAAATGGGATCTCGCGCTGGTGGTTGTTTTCTAATTTTGTGACCCAGAGCCCATCAGTCTTGTGCTGAAACGCTGTTGTTTCGCAAGGTCAACAAATTTCAAATTATATCCTTATAGAATGAGATGGAAAGTGGGAATGTGTAGCCTCATAAAATACTTCGGTCAGCGAGACAATCAGCACTGAATGTTTCTCCGGTGCGTCCTTCTATGTGACAAGGAAACGGTTGAAGATGATGATTAGCCATAAGTTGTAAGGTCGTTTTTACAGTTCACCTGAACGCACGTAAATCCGTTCCGTCCCAAGTCTGCAAACCGTGATTCCAGTACCAATTAGAACCTATAAGAAATAGAATATATCTCATATTTTATTGTTTACTGTATTCGAATGAGTGTCTGTTGGTGAATAGAAAACGACAGAGCACTAAACACACTTATCCACTGTTTACACATTCTTTCTGAACCTACGATTCATAGTTGTCATTTTTCAGAATGATCTGTTTATGTTAGTAACAAAACACAACAAAATGGTTAAACTGGCGTAATTACTGAGCCCGTGTGGTTATTGTAAGGAATGTGGATTGTTCAGTCAAATTCAGATCGCTTAAACTATGACCAAAATTCCACATTTGACAGCTTTTGAGAAAGTGTCGTTGATTCGGTAAATCGACTAAAAGAGGAAGCCAGGTTGACAGTATGATATGTATCGATGAGGTATGCAACGATTGCGCTGGTATTTATCTTGATGACTCCGCTACTGATCAAGGCTGGATGCCGCTAGCCAACTGTAACGTAACATGTACACTAGAAGCTGAACTTAACGACCAACTAGCTTTCCTGAACCTACTTATCCAACTGAACCATTCATGGTCGTCATGGCCAAGATCAGTCTAACTACACCGGTTGAGTCGTTGTGTCATCCTGACATCAGTGCTGGACTGGGAGTCGTTTGGCCATAAGGAATAGAGAAGATCCATTACATGACTTTCGATACACTAAGGCATTCGTGTTTTTCTGCCGTTACGAGGTAACAATGCAATATGAACTTCGTTCGGTGACATCACCCACTCCGTGGTCGCCAGGTTAGTTCGAGAAAGAAGCCTGCGTCCACACCCAGTATCACTCATTCAATGGTGCCCTGGCAACTCGGTCTAATGTTTGGTTGACCTCTCTTGGAGTTGGCATCCGAATTCGACAATAATCAACCAACCGGACCTGAGGATCAGTCAGAACAGTACTAGGTTGGCCGTTGTACACAAAAGAAGACAACTTTGAAAGAACCGTCAAGCCAGTTCACTGTATATTTCATTGTAATTTCTTGATCTAACGCAACTAGGACAAGATATCCTCAACCCAACCCCAAAAGCTGCTTTATAAACCTCAGGAAGTGAACAACAATAGGTACATTCCGTACACTCTTGGGCAAAACGATGGACAGTGTGATTACCAGCATTCAGGTGGCGTAGGACATACATTGCACTGCACGTCCTGGTAACTTAAACAATTAATCTGGACCAGTTTGCACAGACTAGCCTGCTCAGACCCGGTATTAAAAGGAGAACGACTCTGCTAAACGACTGACTGCACTTCCATGTATATGTACACGGTTCTCGGTGTCTACTGGGTTACAATGTCATTGAAGGAGTGGTCAACTACTGACGAAACACGACCTCAGGAGATGCTAACAGTTAATTTGCTGTTTTCAGTCGCGAACGTAAAACAATAGCTTACCTAAAGTATGCGGGTAGCTCACGTGTTCTCAATCGTCCAAACAAGAAAAGGAAACTCTTACGTAATCTAGGCACACTCATAGGCCACGTATTAGTTTAATAACGACTAACTCCCAAAAAGCATTCTTCGTACACTGAGATGTGGGTTTACGGTTGTGACCACATCGTTTCACCGTTCATCGTCTTCATAAAGCATCGGATAGAGCATTTGGCATGATGAACGAAGCTAGCGCAGTGGTCTTCAATGATGTCTCATATAACAGAAATGACTACTCTTCCCAGAGCCCTCATTTTCCACTCCTGTTAAATTTGCACACTCTGAGGGTCTCCGTTTATTATTGTCACCTGGTTCATCTGCAGTTGCCTTTTGCCTGTTGCTTTCATCATGCTCCACACATTCTCAGTTGGAATCAATATTGGTGAATAGGGTACCAGTCGTAACATTTGTCCCCAATTATATAACCCCTCAGCAAACACACTTTCTAAATCGATGTGACACGGTGCGTTGTCGCATATCAGCCTAATTTCTGACATGGGCGTAATGACCTTCACCTGATCTAGCAGGGTACGCAGCCAGCCCTTGCAATCGTTTCTGCTGTAAGCTCCCTGCCTCGTTGTATAGCCTACTATTAAGCTTGGTGTCATAGTTTCAATCAAACGAAGTATACGACCTCGGCTGTTTGTTACAGAGAAGTATGCTCTCGTTCCTTTTAGTGAACGTCCCAATGACTTCGTAAAGAACAGACTCAAGTACGTCTTATCTATCCAGAAAGTAGTCTTTGCATTTGCATAGCACTCCATCAGTCGATATGCAAACTGTCGCCGTAACTCCAAATTCTCATTTGAGTTCATACCAAGGTACTTGGCACAGTTCCTTGATAGTTATGCGCCGGCCATCCAAATACCGACCAATCGTTGTGGTCGATATTTCTGATTCCCTCAGAATCTTGCTTCTCTATCCTTTGCGATGCTGAGCTTCATAACTGATGCAATTCACAGGAAGCCATTTGTAAGCGGTATTACACTTGACTGCGTTCGGAAGGGCAACCATGCACCAGTCATCACCCCTTTCAAATGTTTTTACAATACGTCTACGTGTTTTGGGACTGATGCGATTGTACTTGCCTCCGTCAGCCATGTATGCAAGAGAACTAATAAAAATGTAATCACAAAATGGCTCACTCTTACATTACAGCTGTAGCTCTACCACGACCCTGAACCTCGCTCCCATTGGACGTGAGCTTCACAGACAATCGTAACCATTCGCAATCCTTTACTTGTCAAGAGAACCAATATGGTCCACAATTGGATGAATTAGTAGGAGCAGGGTCAGATGATCTGTGTTCCACTTTGACCACTCACTCCGTTCTCATAAAGCAAATCTGTTGACACCCCTAGAGTAGCCCAAATCACTTCCTCTATCAAAGTAGCCAATGTGAAGTGCTCCAATTAGGATTGGTCGTCCCTTACGGTTAGTTGGGCCAGTCGCGTCCTTGCCGTCAAGTCCATTGTGGAGAATTATTGTTTGGAAGTAAAGATCAATTTGCAATAACATTGTCTTGAGAACAGTGGCAACAGTTTCTGTTGTATTGCCAAATGTGACAGTACAGAGGGAGCTTGGTGGATCATGGTGTACTCCAAATAAACGCATTTATTGGAAGTGAGATCGGCAACTAAGGTGGACATGGAGCTGACGATTGTTTTATCTCCATGGTATGTGTATATCCCATGTATGCATGAAGTATGAGATCATCATTCAACCTTTTGAATTATCACAATAAATGTGCATCTTATTAGCTAACAAAGGTATTTAAACAGGCTAAGACTATTTACATAAACGGGGTTCAATCAATATTGTGTTATTTGCCATTTCTGATTATCTGTAGAAGCATGGCGTAAGCAAAATGATCACTTCATTGTTGTTGCTTTCTAAGTTATAAACCGACCTACTTGGGATTTTCTTTGTATAAATGCCGTACAGCGTCCTATGGACTACCCATTGTGTTCGACTGTCCACCGATTGTTTTATTGCATATATTTATATACCGCAGTATCGGCTGCCACGTTTCAGGATATAATCAAGCATAGTATGACGAGCCTGTTAACATTACTTGATTCTCTCTAGTATCATAATTTGAGGAGGACATGTAGGAGTCTGCGCAGACTGGAACCGTTGACCACCATATCTTGTGTGAGAACTGAAAGTTTGTACATGCAAACTTTTAGCTCCTGCAATTAATGATTCTGGATCATCAAAATTTAGAAAAAACCCAGCTATAAATTTCAGATTTATAGCTGGACTGGAATCACCTACAGAAATACAACTGAGTCACTTGTAAATTAAATAAAATTTGCTAGTCTACTCACCAGTCAGTCGACCACCAACAGATATTGATGTAAGATCAATAATTCACCAGGTACACGCTGCATAAAACCTGAGCCGGCATGCCAAACTGGTTGTTCACGCTTTCGTCAATGTTCACCTGCAATGTTCGGACATAACGTTACTAAGCGCACCATATACTACTTTCCGTATACTTCTCTGTTTTCTTATGTCATCTACTAGCAATATTACTGTTGCATAAACCAGTCTTTTAACTGTTCCTACATTTCACATTCTATTATATGCCATACAACGGGTAGGCATTTCTTCGATCATAAAGTGCCCATCACCTCCTTCCGTTTTTGTTTTTAGTCACTCTTCGAAGATATTCACATTTTCAAAATACTATTGTTTGTACTCATGTGCCGTCATCGAAGGTCATTCGTGTTTTATACTTGAAGCTGCTGCTGCTAAGTATTCTATCGGAAAATGATTATTTATATGGGTTTTACCTCATTCTGCTCAATGTGAACTGATTCTTACTAGAGAAATCACATGAAGGCCGAATGCTTTCTTCCACTTTGTGTTTTTATCTTCTGAAGTGAAAAAAGAAAATATAAGTTTGTACTTGTAACCTGATGTATCATCTACTAAATCCAACTTTGTCAGTCTAGTGGATTCGGTACAATGTACTATGGCTTGGTGTGATTCGCCATTTATTCGACTAAGCGCAGGCCTTTAAATGGGTGCCTTAAATCCCACTCCTATAAAAAAANTCATTCTGCTCAATGTGAACTGATTCTTACTAGAGAAATCACATGAAGGCCGAATGGTTTCTTCCACTTTGTGTTTTTGTCTTCTGAAGTGAAAAAAAAAATATAAGTTTGTACTTGTAACCTAGTGTATCATCTACTAAATCCAACTTTGTTAGTCCAGTGGATTCGGTATAATGTACTATGGCTTGGTGTGATTCGTCATTTTTTCGACTAAGCGCAGGCCTTCAAATGGGTGCCTTAAGTTCCACTCCTATAAAAAAATAGGCATGACAGAGTGCTTTTCGCCGCTGGATAGCTTCGTTTCGTAACAGTAGAAACTTCCGGATCAGAGTTGGCTCTGACGTCTGTTCCATCGCGTCCGATCCAGAACGTGTGTCAAAAGAATCAGTGGTAGTACCATTATTGTCCAAAATCAATATTATTGATTTAGCATACAGAATTTACTCTCACTCTGCTATCTGTGAGAATTACTTAGAAATTTGGAACCCATGTGAAACCAACACATTACAAGTCATCTCCATTTAAGTCTAACATTGGTTGGAGTCGCTGTGCTTTCTGAACAAAACGTCTTGTGCACACTTTTTGTGTGACGATTCTAGCAACGTCTTCATAACACAAGAAACAAGCAGCCGTGAGTGTTGTCATGGACAGTCCTAAAACAGACCCAGAAACGCGACAATCATCGAATTCCCCTTTTCTCATTGTGATATAGGAGTGATCAAGAAAGGAAATGATTTAATAGTCACCAGAAAAAGGGCGTTTCATCGCACTGACAAGAAAGCTTCCCAAACGTTTTGTGGGGTTTATGCCCGATTACTGCCTGAATACGGTGACTTAGCTGCCAATTCTGACCCTAAGTGGGACATAAATGTTAGAAAGAGTGTGAAACGAACTGCGACAAATTTGAAGAGACCAAAAGGAGCGAGACACACAAGTATAATCCTGGAACATTTGTTCTTTCTTCACAATGAAAGGTTACATAAAACATTTGGATGCAAAATTTTTTCTGCCACAGAGTGGTAATCTGAAAGAATGGCCTACCGCTTGTTTTAGCTGGTGCTTCCTCCACGATACATTTTAAGGCCCTATTAGAATTCTGCCTGGTATATTCAAGTGGACCGTCAGCGAAGTGACATTTCGTTTGGCGTCCTTTTACGCTCACCGCTTTGACTTCTATAACACAAGTCAAACCAATTGCACTAAAATTTGCATGACCAAGGTACAGTTGTTATACTTTGGTAGGAACGCTGTCTAAATCTATCAACAAAGAAGTTAATCGCGGTCACTTGTGAATTCGGCCACTCGAGACTGTGGCTTAGATATCCAATTTTGAGTAACAGACAGGTTAACAGAGTCAAGACAACTCTAGTAGGACACACACTGGTTTCCAATTGTTTAAATTAATCACGGAGGCCACTGTCTCGCAGTCAACTGCAGAAACATTCTTCGCATTTTACGTGATGTGGTGGTAGATGACTATTTACAGCTCTTCATGTCTGACCTCAGTGACGGTTTGTACATATGGATGATTTACTGGGACGGATCGGAAAGGATGAAGTTTACGACAGAGTCATAAATATCAGGCAGATCGGTCTTTCGAACTACAGCCTGATGGTTTTGTCTGTTGTAGGGGGAGTCAGATTTGTTCGTTACTTCAAGAAAACGGCGATTATTTGAAACCTATTCTGTTCATCTACTGTTTTTCACTGAGGTTTTTGAGCCGTACCAGTCCTGTCTTTAGATCTGGAGGTCTTAATAATATCGCAAATTCACATAACCAGCGACGGTACCACTCGAAGCGAACAGGATATCGCACTGACAAAGTAGTCCTGCTTGCTGCCTTCAACAAGCTTGGTGAGTGAAAACAATGCTGTTGCGAACCCTTAATCCCTGAACCTTCCAACATAAATCCTTGACTAAACATGATTCATGTAAATGCTGTGTAAATACTGTTCCAACGTAGGGACGGGGCGCTATCACCCAGAATATGGGACGTGCGCGCTCTGATTACCGTGAGCAGCAGTGGATGTTTGAAACTCCGGAACTCTCTAACTGTGATGAACGAGAGCCACTGCAGAAATAATGCACTGACATCAAGTGACATATACCTCGCCGACCACGGTAGGCTCTTGGAAACGTTGCAGGTTTCATTTTCTGCCTGATCTGTCATTCAACAGAATCTGACTGAGGGCATGTTGTCTGATTCTCAGTCGTCGACTGCGTCAAAGTAGGGACATTTGGAGACAAATAGTGCCACCTAATCATCCATCAGCTAGCTACTGTTTTTGGGCGAGATAATTCGGCTGTTATTCCTCTTGTCTAGCATGCGGTATCGGTGACAAAAAGAACCAGTTATATAAAAAGACATTTACCACAATTCGCTTGACACCGGTAGGCAACCGACTGTATTTCTCGGGAATTTTCCAAGCTCTGATTGTACTTAGCTTAATAACGTGGTAGAGGTAGACTTCTCGTCTGTGATACGTTGAGCAGATGCTAGCACGGACCACAGGCTCCTTGGAAGCAAGCAGTTTGCCTGCGGTTGCACATTCGTTTCTTTCAGGCCAGTTTATCAGCGGTGATTCCAGATGTCAATCGGCTGGCGAGTTCTATTACGCAGTGTTCAAACACTACAGTGACACTGTTGCATTCGGTGTCCCCAATTATACGTAATTACACATGAAGAGGTATATCATGGGACTGAGCGCCATGAACATCAAGGTACAGCACAGAAATGCAGTTGTAAAGTGAATATAGAGGACGAGCGTAATTGAGCATTGCATCATGGAGTGCAAATGAGTTGTAATTACTGCAGACAACAAGCAGGCACGAATGTACGATACGACGGCAGACTGCCCAGCGCCCACGCGCAAACGTAATCACTCTGAGGCTCATTTGTCTAATCAGGACAGTCACATGCCCCAACCCAATCAGACATAGACACATGAACGTTATGGGCGCACTGGCTTACCATGGACGGTGAGTCATGCACAGGAGTCTGCCGCACAGTTATGAACACGCTGTTTACGTGTATTCACTTAACAAGACCCCACAACCACAATGCTTTTAGTTCGACTCTGCCACAAGATAAAAGTGATTTAATCGCTGTCGCCACAGATGATGCATGGAATGAGGACCGAAAGATAAATCGTGTAGCACTGGATGTCACCTGATCAACCAGACTCGCGAACTCAAAGGGCGGTAGATAGATCAGCGTTATTCAACGCACAGATACAATGACCGCGACTACTCAAGATGTTCTGGGGTCTTGTTCAAGGAAGTTGTCGCTTCGTTCACCCCATTCACAAAAGCGCTAGTGGGCGGGACTGCTGACATCTATAAACCGTAGTAAGTCACAAGGATGTTATTTATTTAGTTTGACAGTTGGGCAAAGAAGCCAGTTAACAGTAACTGAATGACAACCAATAATTTATCAGAGATTGCTCAGACACCTCAAAACTAGAAAGTTGCAGACGATTGAGTTTTCAGCGGGGCTTTGAAAATACGACGGTCCAGTTTTAAAAAGTATTAGGCCGTAGGTCGATTCCTTCTGGTAGAAAGAGGTGCACTCGTTAATAACCAGAGATATCTTTGTTGTACCATCGCTCATACGGTTACCAGGATTGCAGTATTCCGAGCCACGCTAAAATATGACTGCCAAAACGTTTACGTAGTCGAATGAACACCGGACTACTAGAGGTCAACGTGCTAAAAAGTGTGATGTCAGCAAGTTATTCAACTTAATACTGTGTCTTATTCCTGACCCTTTCTGCTACCTTGGCGTGGTGGTCAGGCTTACGAGCTGTTTAGTTCCTGAGGGCTATGCTGACTGTGACTTCGGTCCTTGCGGGTTCAACCTTGTCAGATTGGCCGATGGGGAGCAGCCAGACAAAAAGCAGTTGCGTGACTGTCTGAGGACTTCTATCCATTCTTTTCTTTGGCTATGTTGGTGCATTGTATGATGAATGGTCTGTCTGGCTTTTCATAGTTGAGCGAGAAATTTGCTTTTCATCCCCATCTTCTCTAGGTTGCACTAACATGCAATCCTATACTGCAATGATTCTTGTATTACACTTCAAAAATCTTTCTTCCTAGTTTAGATCTCGTCATTGCAGTCTCTCTCTGTTTAGTTTCCGAGAGATAAGTGTTTCCCTTCCTTANAACTGTAATTGGTGCAGCGCAAGCCAGTTGCAGTGATGGATAAGCGCAGGCGTTCTTTGACTTCGGTCACTGTGACAGGCTGATCCGAATTGGATGCTGCCAACCATGTGTCTTATTATGGGTGTTTTAAGGATAACCCCTGGAATCGGATGAATTGAAAGAGTGTCATTCTCACGGGTAGTCGAGGGGTTCACTAAGCGGTTACTAGTATGATATTGTTTCATGTGCTGTAAAGTGACAGTGCGTCGCTCTGGCGCAGGCAGCCGTGAACATATTGGTTATTTCAGGCTGGCAGACCACCAGAGTGTTCACAGAAGGCCGTCTTATTGGAGCTGATAAGTAGTTTGGGAACACGTTAATTGGATTGATCATATGATATTTATTCATATTAGCCGACGAACAAAAGTCGTTTCATAGAACAAGTGTTCTAATTTCACAGTCTCAGGTAATTAGGATTTCCTACCCTTTCATTTTGTCAGTCCTGTTTGTATGTTATATCCTGCAATTGTTACGAAGATTTTAACCCAAAATGGTTTGTATTCTCTATCTTGTGTAGAATATACTAATATGGGCTTCTATATTTGAACTTCATTCATTATTCACTATCTCTGCACAACAAGTGTTTGCCTCTTCAGTGTAGATCACACTAACGGCACGTCAATCTGGTTGACGCCCCGGAAAGTAGGAATTTAATTTTCATTTTAGCCTACCATCCGTAGAATCGGCCTGAGCGAATATTGTTGCAAAAGCCAACACTCACATACATCGCCGTCCCAGTCCCATGGATTCAGAGTGTGTGTGTTGTACCAAACGTCATATAGTGAAATCCACTTCTGGTGTTGAATGCACGCAATCCTTCTTTGACTACGGTGACCATAACAAACAGACTATCAGCTGGCTCTGTTGTCACGAAAACCGTTGACTAGTCAGTCGAAGATCGCGACTTTCATTGAATTATTTTTCGGAGCTGAAAATCACATTTCAGCACGGTCCACCCTGTTAGGAGCAGCCAGTATTTTACACAACAGCGCAATAATAGTGGCTGTCTCGGTTGCATTTCCGCATTTCACGTCCTAATCGTACTTTATACTGATTACTGCATGCTTCTATCCGAACTGTCATAAAAACTGTTCGTACTTGATTTGTTTGCCAAAAAGACGGGTACCACATATCGTTCGTAGTCGAACCGACCAGTAGTAATTTAGGTAATCTCATCTGCAAAGATGAACATCAGTAAAGAGAACATTACCCCGCTTCTGATTAACAGCGCCGCAGACAACAGCTTTTATTGTTGGTTGTTGAAGACATTTGGTCGCTGCGACGTTCAAGAGAGAAAGGACTGCAGAACTGTGGTGTAAAATACGCGGCTAATAATGTGAAATAAATGGCTTGTGACTGAAGCAGCGTAGGAAAAAAGAGAGATTTTGAATACTTCATTCTTGCCCGTTGACTTTTTAGCACAAATAGCCATTGAACTCAGAAATAACCAATATTTTCCTACAATCGGATTTCAGGTTGTTTTCGCAACCCTTAGATGTTTGCATCAACTGTGCCTTCGAAGTCAGATAGTGGAGTAACATACTTGGGCGATCGATTGATCTGCAATCATCCAAAATGATTCACCGGACAACTTGTGAAAAGTTAGTCATTTTGAGTTTTCCTGTATTGCTTCCGTTTGACCATCAGTTTTGATGGAATGCACTGGACCATGCTATTGTAGGAAGGAGTAGAGCCAAGGAACATTGAAGGCTGGTATATAAAATGTGGGACGGATCCACACAAGCCGCCGGATGTTGCAATTGATGTGTCGAAATCTTCAAGATGAAGATTCCTGGTTTTCACCGGTATACTTCCTCTCAAGATTATTCAACCACAAATAAGTGAATGCTTCATTCTTGATCATGAAAATATGGAGGAACGAGGATACGCAAAATCACGAAGCAAATATGCTGGACGAAGCTCATTATGAATACCTTGTAGAAAATTTATTCACGTGGTTTATACTTTGTTCGTTCAACGCATCGCTCGAAGATTGTATGGTTTGGTATAATTTCGGGTGACTAATCGACATAACAAGCTTGTGCGCTGACAAAATATTGGCAAACGGCTTGCTAATTTTAAATAGTTAGATGGCGGAATAATTATTTTTTCAGTTTTTCAAACTCTCCCAAGCAGTTGCCCTTTGATATGGGTTTTAAAGAAGCCTAAGAATCATGTGGTTTAGTAATTTCAACCAAAAAGACCAATTTTGCTAAGACACGGTTTTACTGTACGACAAGTTAATCCTAAGCTGGACTGACGACTTTCAACAAGCACCACCAACCTACAGAAACCATTTATCATAACTTCATTTCATTAAAGATTACTTTCATAACGATTTGGTCAGTTCGACAGGGACTACACCACTTTATTCAAATGTACCCAGAATAAATCCTTAGACATTCCAACTGACCAAAATACTGAGAAGTGTAATGCAGATTTGAAAATTCCGTTGCATCAGCTGACCAAAGACTGATAGATCAGCGACCAGCGCTCTGTAATCTTAACAACCGGCTATCTTTTGAAGCATTCTGTTCATCTGGAGCGAAAAACCAGATGTAATGGGATGCAGCTTAGTTCAGTACACTACGAACGAACAGCCTGCCGAAACATGAAGTAACATTGTACTACATGGTTGAAATATTCCTCGATAACAAGTAAAACAGGGGCAGCAGATTCAAAATCTTGGGCAGTTTCGTCCAGTAATCCATCATCTGAACTGCAACTACTTTTTGCTGGTCACACCTTCGTGCTCCTGATTTTTTCAGTCTCTTGGTTCAATACGTCACACTTTATACTAACTGGCTCGGAATACCCACCGGGTGGAAGGTTTTCCCACTAGTTTCAATCCATCGACGACGAAACGGTCAAGATATACGCCAGTTACAATCGAGAGCATATGTAACTCGGCGTGAATAAAAAATTTTAGTTGTAATCTAAACCGTTGTAATCATAAGATTGAATTCTTCAAATCCTCACAGTGCAGTCCGGAATGCGTAAACTCTCGGCGATATCACAAGACCAGTTAAGTTGTAGGGAATTTTGTTGGCTCACGATCGTAATTAACTAGATTTTGTATATAAGCGCCCCAAGTCGGTAATCAACAAACTTTTTGGCCTTATTCCGCCATGAATATGTTGTATCCACTTTAATCACCAATAGGTGAGCACTGACAATGACGAAATTATGGGGAGAGTGTACAGAGATTGCTCACTTGCAGGAAATCAGCAAATTGTGGTCTATTTTCTTTGCTTCAAAGATTTAAGATACCATTTCAGCAGTTTCCGACCGGTCGTAGCACGAGAGATGTTTGTTGCTCAACTTTTCTTTCAATTTACTTTTCAGTCCTGCAGCTGAGCTAAAGTCACAGCATTTTGTTACCTCTCTCAAGTGATCCGTACCCTGAGGCTAACAAATGTTTTGGACATCTGACTACAAGAGGATCATTTCAGAACTTGAATTGTATGGAAGTATTCTACGCTGTTGATGTACTGCTATAATGCCTTGTAGGAAAGTGTTATTTCCACACATTCCGTACTATTGACTGGTGGAAGATGTCACTGCATTGCGGCGGTGTATAGCGATATTTTGACTTCTACTGAATTTACCAATTCGTTCAAACCAGATAAGGACGACGTACCCTAAATTATAATGGTTCGTCTAACGTTAACTCACTTGTTACTGAGCTTCACTTTTCTGGAAAGGAAGTTGGTAGTTGTTCTAGATATCCGATATATCTTGTTTTTTCCTTCGTTCCATTCAACAGTGTACTCCAGGTGAGTCCAAAAAATATGCCCTCCGGTCAAATTTAAGAGTCACTGCAACTCATGCTGTTTCAGTAAAACTACCATTCTGTTTTTCCTAAGCGAGTGGCGGAGCTTCCCGCAGCATTGTATGTGCGATTTCCTTGGAAATATTCATTTTAGGTGTGCGATTTATCAGCTTTACAACAGACACCTAGCTGCACGTCTACTGTGGAGCTAACGGTTCACTGAGGTATGCTGAAGAAATTAAACGTTTTTCTTTTGTCACGATTTCACTTGAGTTGAAGCCACCGCAGGGAAAATATTCATTGTTTTTTATTGGTATGGTAACAGAGTAATTTGCCGTAAACGTAGACACATTGGTACGAACACAAAACCTTTCCTTTCTTCCAACTGTGTCATGTTACTATCTAACAGTATCTTGTGAGGTATTAAAATACAAATCGGATGTACCGCTCACAACCTTGTTTGTACGTTTATGCCTCCAGCAAATCCAACAGCAACACACACTTGCGTAAATTGACCGTACATTAAGCGGACACTTATTATATTATGCGTGAACAGGTCACTGACATTCAACCCAGTGTGCAACGGAATACCCTACGGTAGCACTTGAAACGAATCAAAGCCTAGAGTCATCGGATGGTGAACAACACGAGAAAGCAAACAAACCACTAAATAGAGGAATAAGCTCATCAGAGATGAATTACAACAAATCACAGTTAAAGTGTCAAGCAGATAAAACGTTTCAAGATGGCTCAGTGATTGATTTATCTCATAGTCAAGATAACGAAACTATGATTTCACTAACTGTAACACAAGTTGAGACTAAAGAAGAAGGACTAAAGGGGTGGAGATTTGTACTCCTCACACCTTTACTTTGCTTTAGTCAGCACTGATTTTCACCACGAACCTTGTTCCATATGGATCAGACTGGATGTTGCCGCGTTTTAGAATTTACTGCCAGCCGGTTCCTCGACTCTGTCTACTACATTTTAACACGTTCATCACTTTACACTTCCCCAATTGCGAGATTTGGTTCTTCCTTATTGTAACGTTGATCTTTTATTCGAAAGGCAACAATGAGCTGATATGACATCTACAAGAGAAAGATCGCTAGCACGGGGCTTATACGAAACAATTTTCAAAGTAGACCAACTAAAGACAAAAGGAACATCCTCCAGTAACCCGAAACAATGCAAATTTGACAATTTCAAATACTCAGCGTTTCTGTACGTTCTTACAAAAGACATCCATTTTGATTTAATCAAAAATATAGCACGTTCAAGCCTCGGTGGTAGTATTAGATTAGACTCGCCGATTTGTGGTCAATTGCTCGTTAATCAGGCGCACCTGTCCCATAACATCACTTTTTTCGATACCCCAAACGTCGGATATAAAAAGCTCTGATTCAGCCTATAATGTCTTTCATAAGTAGACCGTGTAGCTTACCAATAACAGGTTACCCCCAAACAATTGTTAGATACTTTGTGTGAGCGCCAAGACCGTTCAAGCGTGACCTGAAGAGACTGACCAGCTGATTTCAGTTATTCCTTCCGTATACAACTACCTTGTCAGAACTTGAACAAACCAGCTAGGTGACCATTACCTACTACCGCCCTGATGAGAAATCTAACCACATACCCAACGGAAAATCGAGTTTGGGCAGTTAACACGCATCCATTTAGCTTATGGTATAAAGGAGCAGTCTTCGCGTAGTGTTATGTCACACACGGCCATTCTAACTGTGTGTGTGATTGACTGATTGACTTACAGTAAGCTTAATTCTGTAGCCGATAACACTCTCCTTTACAAGTCAAATAGTATGTATGGCGCCGCTGACCACAGTTTGCATCAATTGGAGCGTTTAATGGTAGAGTACGTCGTGGGCGTTAGCAGAAAGACAGTACACAATTCCGGCTCGAAACAAAGAAGAAATTTCCAATACTAGACAGAAGGTTAACACCTTAGATTTTTGAAACTGTCACCTTAAACTCTGTGTTTGTTGATGTTGCTTGACGATACTTTAAACCTGATCGGTTCGTAGCTGTTCTACTAGGAACCATTGTCGAGAATAGCCTTAAGGCTATGATGCATTTGTATTGGCGGAAGTCTTCAGAACCTTGAAAACAAATGGTTGAAACTGTTTGGCGAAAGACGATATCTGTTGAGAGAACTGAAGCTCTGAATGAGGACAAAACCAACATTAGATGTGCAACCGAATAGACTTCGCTAAGTTGTACTCATCTCACCTTAGTCCGTATGTACTAAATCACAATATGAGTATTTCGTATAAATACGTGGCTGGGAAATAGCAGTTTACAGTCCACTAGACATTTTGGGTATACTTTTTGTCTGAGGCTGTAAGCCCGAAAATGAGGTATGTCTCTGATCATGTTTATCGTTCTAAGAGCATCATCTCACCTACATACAACATTTAGCTGATATCTTGGCTGATATTTTCTTGGGGATATTCGTGCGACAAGTTCCTGGTAGCACTGCCAAAGCCATATTTTGACTTCCATCCATCTTGATCAGTTTGACTTTTTTTCTCAGCTATGTTAACTCTAGCCGACCAAATCTATCTCAACCTCATCAAAAAGAAACCAAACGGTAGCTTTGCTTTCCTAGATTTACTCATCATCAAGCACGAGGACGGGACACTGTAGAGATCGATCCATCGTGAAGCAACATAGGGCGGGCAATATCTCCAGTTCTCCCGGTTTACCGCAATAACATACAAGCGTGGTTAAGTTAAAACTCTATTTCATTCAGCCAGGTTAATTTGCATCTCTGATAAACCGCAGACAGAACAAGATATGCTATGAAAAACATTAGTGGCAAGCTGATATCCTGAGAAATTCATAGAGACTCACGGCTTGATGGGCAGATGCAGTGCGCCAGTTCAGGTAGCCCAAGAGAGGGATAGGTTTCTAGTCCTCCAATTTAAAGGGAACTATTTGGCCAACGACATCAAACACAGTTGGAATCTACTCTATCCCGCACGTATGCGGCTGCTAAATTGCGTTTAGTTCCAACTACCAGAGAACCAGTTCTTCAAAATCGCGCGTGCAGTTTTTCTAACTATTCTGTCCTTCACGTTGTCAACCAGTTCACTTGCAGTTGTAGTAACGTTTACATAGGCAGGATGAACCGATGACGAACCGGGTAGCGGATAACTTCTCGAAATAGCTGAACAGCCGATGACTGTCTCATACCGGTGAATGCGTTGCTCGACATCCCGCACCATTGATAGCCAAACACCTCATGCTAACAGGTCACCAAGTTGAACGGCTTAGCTCGTTCGGAATATTGTTACGCAATCAGAACCTCATCAGTCGGCGTCATATGCACAAAGTGGTTGAAGCAATCTGTTAGGTTGCTGTGGCGTTGATGATGTGAATTTCTGCGTGTCCATACCCTGTCTATCTCTAACTGTCTGTCACATAAGACTTGCCTGTTTAACGTGTATGGCTGATAAGAGCAAACTTGTGGCGACATATATATATCTTCTTTCTGTACTAACGATGTTTCAAGATACCCTGTTTTATCGGAACCTCAGGGTAGCACCATAGGACATAATTACTATCTATGTCATTACGGCGTCACCAACTGTAATGCCGTCAATATGTGCCTAAGGGCTTGATTAGAAAAAGTCCAGTAACACTGTCTGTTTCGGCCGATTACATTAGACTTAGGAAACTCGTTTGTTCACGATGAACAATCTCTGTTTTGACCATTTGACTTGCTACCTACAATTATGCTTTGAGATCTGTTGTCCTCGGGAAGCATTCGTTATTCGTGTATACAGTTTTATTCCCCATATCTCAAAAGATTTCGCAGGAAGTAATAAACAACGGGTTATGAACCGAAGATTACTTGCCAACCACTTCATCGAATGTAAGTAAAATCGTTTGAAATCGCCATGCATTTGTAAAGACTCTAACGACCTGACACTGTTCCCTCAATGGAAACATCTTGGTAAACCCATCACCACACCTCTAATGAATCTGTGCATAACGCTGAATTTTTCACGCACTCATTCAGATCAATCACCTCTCAATCAGGTCCTATCTAATATGCAACTTGTCCTCACTTTGACAACATTTTGCCTCACATGTCAAGAGATAACCTGAACTGTAAAAGCAGATATGTTTAGTCGATTAATGTCCCAAACAGTTCCTGATGGTCAGTACTCAACATAGATACCGGTTCCAACTCTATCAGTAACGTTAGTGTCGGTGCCAAAATTACATTACCGTGTTTATTGTTCGGCATGTCTCATGGTTACGAACACTGCCACGATTGCCTTAGTTTTCCAGACAGGTCTACGCGATGCGTTAATAAGAATGACCATTCAATACTGCACAGATCCATGGACAGTACATCCTCCCTTGACCCTGCCACGTGAGCCAAACAACACAGTCCTGCGGCGAGGAACTTCGACTTCGATACTCGTACAGCTTCATCCGGAAAAAGAAATACAAATCAAGATCTACCCTCACATTAGCCCATCCATCAGCTGTACTCCGCATGATTCCACTACCTCAAGTGCTGATTCGCAACATTCGAAATCACTTCTGCGGCATAATGCGGATTTTGATAAGTCTAAACATTTTGTTACAACGTTCGTGTTATTCATGTTTATTTGGTACACTGCTATTTACTTGTCACATGTGTATTTTTGTTGATGTTCTTCAACGCCTGATTGTACAAAACTTTCTTCTAAATACAATAACACAATATTGGGCAATGAAATCTGTCACGAGGCCAGGCAAATCGTGGAAAGGTTTACTGGGTTAAACACTCCTGCTAAGGAGCCTTTTATCGACTTCGAATAATTCGACCGTAGTTTTAGAACCTTGACGATTAATTCTTCTTCGGTTGCTACAAAGGTTTAGCTTTTTGCTGGTTCACCTGCCCACACTGAGAACCCAGGCGGTTTCAGCGAGCACAAAATTTTTTAGCATTCTTCGGGTGCCATGCTGCCATTTCAAGCGTATGAGCCACGGAACTTTTTCATCTAGTAAATTTACCAACGCAATTTCGGGTTTCAAGCTCCAATGTTCCACTGATTTCTCCGAAGAAATATTAGTAATAAAGACTCACAGGGTACAAAGGAAACTTTGACAAACCTGGTTTCTATGACATATTTCTAGGTCATTACATGTAAAAAACGTGACACAAAACGAAAAACAATGTTGACAGATAGTTTCTTAGGCAAGCTGAAACACCCAACTACTACAATCTGTATCTTGTTGGCATTCAAATGAAATTGAACCTTCCGTTCACTGACCGGTTTCAGTTCGGAGAAGAGATCGCATATCTTCTCTCGATTGTTAAGATTTATTCGTTCGTACACCAAACGCCGTACATATGAGGAGGTTTGTTTTTTGTTGTTATGCATGGTTTAGGTAAGCGCATCGCTTGAAAATCTACAAACCCGAGCAACAAAGCAATACATATTTTTTTACTATGAAGTTAGCTTCGCTTGTGAGTAGTATGATGCGTACAATCGGAAACTAAAGAACAATTATTAGTGCCAGGAAAACGGTGGACCAAAACCACTTTGATAAACGTGCCAACAAGGCGAATGATAACATACTGCTATTGAATGTGTGTGGATATATGTAGGTTGTGCAAAAGAGTGGACGCGGTCGCAATCCTATGTTTTAACATAACCTGTATGAGATTTTATACAATAACACAACTTCGCAGGCCAAATGTCTCCCGTGGTGACAACAATAAGAGTGTCCTACGGATGAAGCTCAAAATATCCGTTCCGTTGATGTTTTGGATAACAAGGTACTTCTAGTGATCTGAAAGGTACTGGAAAAGCGTTATCCGGATCATGTTTTAACCGTTGGTATCCACTCAGCCGAAGGAAAATAGCCGTGAGTTCGGTGTACGCTTGTACTTCTATGGTCATATAAAGGGTATTCTTTTGCCTAATCAATAGTATGCCATACTATCGTTTCCTCTAATCACAGCAAACATTAGCCACGCGTTTATTCTTCGGAGTGAAGTGCCGAGGATGTTGACGGGCAAAATAGCCTGTAAACCTATATCTGGTGCATAGTGCTAACACTGTTGGTTGTACATTTTGGTGATAATTACTTTACATCATATTTCTAGCGTTTTATATCGCTTGGATGAACAGCCATGGTATTCCTTTCTGTTGTATTGTAGGCTTAGTTAACTAGGTGAAGTCTGCAGTGTAGCAAGATATCTCGATAAAGCTGCAGGAAGAAGTGTGGTGAAGCCCAGATCTTTTCTAGCTTTGAAATTCACGTCAGAATTTCCCTCCTTCTCTTCTTTTGTGTCGTTTACGAGCACTTCAGTTTGTGTACGCTTTTGTTCACAGTAAGAATGTATGGCACATCGAACCATTAAGCTTACCTGTGGAGAAACATTATCAGTCAGTAAGCTGTGCGTCACAGCGGCCTTACTTGAACGACAGACTTCTCTGTTGTTAGAGCCGTGGTCGAGTGTACCGGCTGATTTCCTCATCAAGGCTTTCTTTTTTGTGACAGTGGGGTAAGGTGGTATAGTGTCTGTGATGGTACATGTGTACGATGGAATTTTCCTCTCATTTGTCCCTAAGACTACAGCTGACAGGTATGGATTGCTTTCTCACGATACTCATCGTTGCTCATCAACCAGATGTGTTAAGCAATATAGTCAAACGGAGTATGACTCTCTGTAGCTGCGTCCCATTTGCCAAGCATCAAGTTGTTATTGCATTTGTACACTTGAACAACTTATATACTACCCGGATAAGTATGCAGTTGCATAAATTAAGAGCTAACCCCAACCGTCCTACATTCAAGTGTGGCTTGGAAAGCTAACCAATCAACGAATTCCGGAAAGACTACTTCAAGTGCAAGGCTGTTATTGTGAGTATACGATGCCGCGAATCTTGTTGGACCCGGTAGAAATACTTTCCGACAACATTTTGTTACATATCACGTAAGATTTAGAAGGTCCGTTTATTTTAAAATTTGTTGAAAGGTCTGTCTCTATTTACGGATCTATCACAACAACAACGATCTGTTAGCTACCGAATAATGCCACTCCACATGACGGTTTTTGTTTGCCCTTGTTTCTTGTCCCAAACTTCTTGTCACACGATTAATACATCTTTAATAATCTGTACCAATTTTACGTGGCATTACGCGTCAATAAATAAGAAAAACCGCCCTGCCCTCGTTTCATGTGATGCACCAGAGGTGAGGGTCATCCGATCGTCGATTCGATTCAAGTTGTGTAGCGCTTTCACTGATTCTGTAGGATTTTTTAGTTAGGTGTGCGCTCTCAACAAAACAAACGCACTTTCTATGTGTGCGGACAACTGACCAGTCAGCAACTTTTATGAATCGTATTTTACCGACTAAGATTTTGTTCATATCTCCAAGTTTCTTACATAATAACCGGGAGTACACTGTGTTAAATTTAATGCAAACGTTTAAAGAGATGAACTACAACCTAACCTGGCGCGAAAGCTGTGTAAATTTTTAGTACAGTCAAATTAATTCTTTCACTTGCTGACTCTCCTCTGAGTTGCTTAATTCTACAAACCGAAGTGCGGATTCACAACTCACTTGTTATGATTAGCCCAATTTTTAGTGGTGCGTTTTTTGTGTGGTTCGTTCGTTTTGATACTTATTTAGCATAAACAGATAGTCCTGAGCAGAACTGGTAGGAGCAGGTCAAAAGGAAAATCTATGAGCACAATGTTTGGTCGTCAGGTTGCCAACTACTGTCGGACCAAGATGGACCGATGTGTCATTGTCCCTTACAAATTTACACAAAGTCGACCAATGTCCACTTACCATTATGGCCACAATGACTAGATTAGGTAGCGCGACCTCCAGATATCATTACACATTTGCGCAGTATCTTCAGAAACTCTGACCACTGAGTGATTCGGCCGATCAATACGAAGTTAGCCAACATCTCAGTGGGTTACATAAACTGTGGGAACTGCATCTGAAAAGACAAGCTAGTGGTTTTTGTTTGTTCGAATGGATTTCGCTGCATCTCATCAAGTGGATACTGCAGGAATGAAAATTACAAGCATGAAATCACCAGTTATGGAGTTTCCTGTCTATATAAGGGAAAACCCTGGTATACAGACGATGTTACCGTGATCATACACAGCCAGTCACAAGTCGATACTTTAATGGAAAACTGGACTGCAGTCATAAGAACCTACGAGCTACGATGCAGTTAGAAAAAGATAACTGCCTGCCAGTTCCAGAAGTGTTGATCCAACAGACAGCTGAGGGAACCGTAAGATGCTCACTGTATTGACCGTCCACTTGAAGAGAGCGGAACTTGCGATACGATAATTTTGTTCCATTCCAGCACGAACAGGTCTCAGTAAAAACCGCACTTGGTTGACCTAGGAAAATTTACATTGTTGACGCAATCGATAAAAAATCACCCTAAAGATGGTTACCCACAGTGGTTTATAAAAGGATTCAGCAGACCCCAGGACAAAAACCAAGCCATCCATCTAGCCAAACCAAAACCTTCATTCACTCGGCTTTGTTTCAAGGGGGGATGATGTCAGCCTAATCTTAAAGAGATTATTGGGTTCTGCTACCCCACTAAATGCCAAAGCCCACACTAAAGGACCGCCTATCACTATGCCACTTCTCGCACTATATGTACCAATATTAGTATGGGCGCAGTTCCAGTTGGCTGGGTGTGACGGAGGGGCAACTGCGAGTCAAGATGACAGAACAGTTGCCCAAGTAGTTGTACAACCATGTCAGCTAACCAGTTGGAGATTGTGCGGATGAGTCAAAAGGTCATCCACAGAAGATACTGTCTTCATCCATTGCGTACCACTTGCTCGAAAAAATACACAGCATTGGCGGTCCGTTGGCATTCCATGTCATCTTCAGGCATCAGAATAAAAGCGTACTTTACTTTTCCGAAGAAGTTACTATTAAACGACTAAAGCTAACGCTGTATGTACAAAAGAAACTGTTAATTAGATTTACATTACCTTGTCAGTGTTTGTTGATTCTTTCAAAATAAAGAGAGCACACGCTCAGCAGGTGACGATTTTACGGATGTTTTCATTAACTATCATTTATGCAATAAATTTTTGATAAGAGGGCGTAAACTCCGTTTCGAACAAAATTCGTGGATATATACTACTACCAACTTGTCTTTTCAAGTTCATTTCGGGGAAAAATTGTTTCAGTAGGGAATGTAACTAAACCAAGCTATGTCTAAACTTTCACACTACTGATGTTAATTAGTGTAAACCAAAGCAGTAACGTCCGGGAGAATATTGTCAACCGTTCCACAACGTGGCTACATCCGAAAAACTGCCCTGTCGCATAACGCCAGCAAATGCGTACAGATCCGAGTAGACGTTCATGCCAAAGTGACTATGAGTCTGGAGTTTGAGTTCACGAAACCACAACCAAATCTAACGCTATCGTCTACGTTTCGCTAACAGGTTCTTCTTAGTAATTGATTAATTAAATTAAATTATTATCAGCATACTAAACTCAAAATAACGTTTTCTTAGTTGATAACATGTGTCACTGAAACGATTGTGCGTCGTGGGATCTAGTTTCAAGGTGATTTCTCCCTCCAGTCGAAACTGAGTAGAAATATTTGTATAACACTATGAGAACCCGACCCAAAATAAATGTGTTAGAAACCCAAACACAACTTTTTAAAATCCGTTTATTGTAAATGTATATATCGACCCTATAAATCCGGCTGACTTGGCTTAACTAAGACGCCACAAAGACCGTATCATGCTTTGAGCTTGCGGACACTTGTCAAACTCCGGTCGTCTGAGTTCTCCAATCAGGCAACGTCTCTTTATCGTTTCGCATGTTGAGCAAGTTCGACAAGTACTAGCCGGCGTTTCCTTCCATGCTATGGGGAGAATGCAACAGGAAGTAGTAGATATATGAAGATCGTCCTGCAACACCGTTTAACAAAATGCGCATGAGTATATTTCTTCAAATTTACATAAAACTGGTTGTTCTTTAACCGGCATAGAAAAATTTGAACACTGGATTAATCGGATATGTGAAGGAGATCACAATGGGTGTAATTTTATTAGTACGGTGTATGGTGTGTGTAAAAAATATAATTACATGCGTGCTGATAATATAGTTGAGTTGTCTTAGTTAAATTTCAGTGTCGCCCTCAGTATTGTCTATCAAAGGCGTTATTCACTGACTTGCTGGTCTAATTTGGTCACAACAGACCACATAAATAATTCCGTTTGCCTCGCCCACAGGGATATTGTAATTAAGTTAATTTGAAGTCATGCACTTCAAACTTTTCCCAACTGACTAGTGCAAAACGTATCGGTGAGTGTTTGTCTTCAGTATCCAACAACATCGGATACATTTCTGTAGGTTTAATTACCGACCATCACGATCGTATGCGAATGCTGACTAGTAATATTCTAGTAGCTAAAAAATGAAGGTGACCCGCAACATGCGTTTATATGCTGGTTCTGACATAGACCATACTAATCCATGCCATCGGAGTGAAAACAGACCAGAGTTTTCTATAGCCGGTGATATAACTTCCTGAAGCGACTGGACAACATATAGGGTGATGCTATGAAATTAGACTGAAGATGGAGACAAGTGATATGGGGAAGGAAGGTTTTTGCTACAAAATCGTCTTCCTGTTTCAATTGTACCAAACTCAGTCACCACACTGAACCTGCGACTCGTGCAACTCTGTACCGCGTTAGTGTTCACTTACTGCACGTCGAGTGATGCTGTCTGAAAGGCGAAGGAGACTATATGTTGGATAATTCAGGGGAGCGCACACAGGTAGGCAATAGAAGAGAAAATATACTGCCACAGAAAACTTGTAGAAACAGTTGAAGATTGGCTAATCTTTCTTCATCTAGGTAGAGAGTTCGCGTCATTAGCGTTGTCTATCACAATTGAAAACTTTAGGTCAACATTTCTAAACGCAGAGTTCATATTCAATTACGTAAGTGTCAATCGTCTTGTGGATCTCCAATAAGTAAATGCAATTAAAACTATCCTTCGGCGGCGAAATGGGAAATCGAGTTGCAGTTTTTTTCTCATATGAGTAACAAAACCCATTTTACTTATCACGTAAGTAAATACGCTTTTTACTCAATATGGAGTCCTCATTCGGTTTTCAGAACAGGTGACGATAAATAAGGCTGAAGTTAACGTAACTGCAATTGTTGAAAGCTAGACTGCGCGAACTGTTTATGGAATAAATTTTATTTCGCTGAATCTTATCATTCACTGATGGTACCACAATTTCCGCTGCGTAACTTCATGCTTTTTCTTATAAAATCCCTCAAAGTTCATTGGTTCAGCTTCATATGGTACACAAAATACATAACTATTGTATGTGCGGTAGTATTCATAAGTGCATTATTTAAACAGTTAAAGACACACTGGTACTTTCGCTGCCGCATAAAGCTACCCTATGTGTGGAGAGGCTTCAGAAGTGCACGACTCCGGCAATTGTAAACTTTACAGAGTGCCGATCACAAAAGTCCCACCCCGTTCCAGTAATTTCAGCTTAAGCTTAAAGGTCCGGCGTCTTGGTGTAATAAAACGTATTGGAAGCTTTAGAGTTTTAGTGAACTTGCCAGACCAAGTATCTGGAGGACTAAAGCATACTTCATATAAACTCTCTAAATGAGGATTCAGTTCCGTCAAGGAGAGTTCTACCAGAAATTGTGCCTTTGGCACAATTAGCGTTATGACGAATACGAAGTGGCGTGCATAGCAGAACACGTATCATTTTATTCGGGGTATTCAGTAATAAACGTTAGGTTGGATATTGTGCAGTAGCAAAAAAATAGCCAGTGTTATCTTGTAACGGAAGCAGTTGAAGTTCTATTCTATTTATTCATAGATCTTGAGACGGAATCCTGCTGTTGACATAAAATTCAATGAGTTGAACCTCATCCAAGCTGCTATCAGGTGACAAGACAAAGCACAGACCGAAGCATTGGCAGACTGTCGGTGTCGGACATCACTCTGGTCATTCAATATTTTTAAAAGTGACGTTCGGGCTCAGTGTATACGTGTAATCGGTTAACTGGTACTCATTCACTCAAATGGGTGTTACGAAACCGTATTCCTTCGATATTTCTGATGTATTGCCAGTAGAATCAACAGTTCCTTGCGGTCAAGAAGCTCAGTCCAAATTACAAATGGTTGCCAGTCTGATCTTGGTTCAGGCCTTCTCTGCCTGATGCGTCTGAACAGGGAAGAAACAGGTTTCAGTGAGTCCATGATCTTGGGAGCAAACTTTGGAAGGTGGTTTGATTTGTTTCACAAAAGAAGCGTCTTATGATTCTCAGCTTTTCTCAGTGGTCTATTATGCACATACCTGCTACCACGACACTTGGTAAATGGGTTAGTTTTCATTTATTAGTGGTCTAAGAGGATATAGAAAAAAATTTTAAACAATGAAAGAGGGTGGTTCATTTTTGAAGACAGCCCTATTCACGTTTTCAAATCAGCTTTCCATCAACGTTTAGCGAATGACTTCTAGTGATGTCTGTCTAACAGAGTGGCTTGACCAAGAATTTTCACGTCTCAGTTTTGCAGCCAGCAGTTGACCAAACTGGACAACGAAAATGCAACAGTCCGCCTTTAGACTCTTACCAGAGCCGAATGTTCAGTCACTGAATTTCACTTGTTACAAAGTATTACCTCACCGGCAATAAAAGTGGAATATTATTCGATATAACATACGCCAAGAGACAAGGTTTGATCAGTAACAAGTGCAAATGTTGCGGTGCGTACGATACAAGCAAATACAAAACTAAAATGGTCGCGACTTTTTTTTCAAAAATGGTCAAACGGAGTACTTACGACAAGTTGTCATCGATAGGGCAACGGAAATACATCCGTTGGCAGCCTCTGCCATCTTCTTGTTGCATTCAGCAAAACTGATTGCAGCGAACGCATACTGCGCCGCAATCATCTGGATCAAAATCGCAAGGACAGTATGACTTATCATTACTGTTTGCCTGTTGAGCCTAATAATGGGAGCGGATACACGTGAATTTTATACTGGCTTGGTGAGCATGTCTGTGCACATTTGTGTTTGGTTGGTCATCCACTTGATGTTGTGTGTATGTGTGGGTTGATGATCTTCTGCAGCGACGGAATACTGTAGTGTTTCACAAGAGTTGATTTAATCGCATGACAATTTACTATACACGTCTAAAGGCATAGTTAATAGGCATCACTATCTGTGCACTGTAGTTAATTATCCACAGATTGTCTGACTTCCGGTGGAAGTGGCTTTTTTGATAACGCTTGTATGCATGTATGTTTGCCAGTCCACGATATCTCTCTCCTCTCAGCGGTGACTGATTCGCTCCTTAGGCTTGGGGAAATCCGGTTTAATACTCGGATCTACACATGTCATTTTGCGCACTGTCAACCGTTGGAACCTTTCGAGCAGCGAGAAGAGCAACTAAAGTTCATGTTGGTGAATCACTAGCATATACCACAATCCTCATCACTTTCTTCCTACAATTAAACAATAAACAGACGGATGCTGAATCACTTGTTTGTGTAATTGCAACAGTTTTTGCTGTAATTGTCATAAAGTAACTGACCATGTACCTTCGTCCAAGCAGTAACAGATAAGTCATAACTGTGTGTTAAATTAGGTTTAGGAGGTTTCTTTTGACGATACCTCTTAATGCAAGATTGGTATTCGCCTGCGAACCTGACGACTTCTGAGTATGTTCTTAGTTCCTAGGTGAAAGCACTCTTTTTAGGGTAGACAACTTAAGCAGTCGCCATGGATCTCGTGATTTTGTTTAGTTCTCAGAAAAAGGGACAGCAAAGCTGCGGTTTGATTATGAAAATGGAAAGTAACTGATGCCACTTGGTGTGGCACCGTTTGATATGCTGACTTCCTTTGTGACATCATCAACGTGCAGTCCTAGAGTCTATCGTCTGCGACCATAAAACAGCAAAATGTATGTACGCGATAAAATAAATAAAAGAGAATCTGCTACTTACAGACTGAATAGTAGTCTAGTTCAAAGCAAACAATTCGAAAGCAGGATACATTTTAAGCAACCGTTAGCTACACCAATACACATTGCCACACACTGCAATGCTGGTAGATGAACGCGAAAAGGTTAGAGCAAGTTGTTAGCCAAACCATTCGTTTCTTTTTCACTCACAAATACACTAGTGTCGAGTTGGTTGCATAGGATTAACCTTCTGCAATCAGGCGATTGCGGCCTGAAACAGAGTTGTCGGCGCTGATAACGAAGTCGTTAATATGCTATCTAGTTCAAAGCCCACGCTTCCATAGTAAAACAAGATAATCGAACAATCGAACACATAGTAATCAATAGGCCAAGCTGATTCAAGTGTTTCAGCGTATATGTTAGGTTTAGACAGCATGTAATCTGTCTATCCTTGAGATGATCGGACATTCTAAGCAATTATGATTGGATTTTTGGGTGTGTCGCTTGTTTAGAAATACCTCATCGAAGTAACAGTGACCATCATCATCCGAATGAATAAAGGTCAGAACTGCAATCTCAGTCTTGATATCACTAGTGTAGCCATGCGAGCGAAAAATACCTGAGTGGAGAAGCTCTTTGAATGTGGGTAGTTGGAAAATCTATTCGAGTGCGAAGACTAGCACTCCAAGTGGTTGGTGCCCTTTTCGTTGAAAACAAAATCTTGGCTTAGTTATTGGCCAGCAAAAAAGGCGTCTGAACACGGACTAATTGGGCTGTGTTATGAATATCACAATAAGGTTACTAAGCCAAGTTAAGATCAAATGATTTTTGATTGGGAATCTTCGGTTCGAAACCAAAAACCAATCCACTCATTTTAGAAGTTGAACATTAAGAACAACAACACATGGTGGTGGTACTGTAAACTCTCTCCCATTTCAGCTTCTGGTTAGACAATATTTTCCATGCTCGTTTTGTACATTCTACATATGGACTACTTATCAACTGTCTGAATCACTACAACGCTTCGTCTTTGTGCTCCTTGCCTTCTGCTCCAATGTGGTCCGTGGTATCGTGGTATAACTGTGGCAGGCACTGGATTTGTTAAAACCTGTTGGTTGTTTAAGAACCCTCTTCCAACCTACAGCGGAAATAGTGTAGTGGAATCTATTGTGCACAGTTATTTTGAGCCATCGTAAATATGTCCGTAACGTTGCTGAGTCGTTTCTTTGTTCCACTGGAGTACCACTTTGTGTGTTTCCCCCGGGTGTAGTTGCTAACGCAGTAATGCATTAAGCGGAAGAAAACCGGAATGAAGTGCGAAAAAAGCCCACAGACGCGTTGCTCAGTCATTGGACAAAACCGTGGCAAACAGACTGTCAAGCCTATGGCTTGACAGTCTCAGAACCGGTTCATAGTGCCTGACAGCTTCTCCAGTGTCTTTAGCATTCAGAAGGTGTAATGCTTGAAATTAGAAATGTCCACTAGTCCTAGTAATCATTATTGAATTCAACCCACCCGCCTAAATAACAGGGAGAGGACCTCAAGCTGGTTGAATTATACGGTTGTTGGTCACGTGTCAAGAAAATGGATACGTGGATATACATAAATACTGAAGAAATCAGTCTGTCATTGGCCGCTATCAATGGAACATGCAGTCACAAGCTGTTTTCTTGTGAGCCAATTACAGAACAAAATACGTGGTGAAGAAAGTAAAATATAACTAGGGAACTATTTGTCTAGTTATGATTTTGTATCCTGAAGCGATCTTGGGTTGGTTCTGTATTAGATTATCGCTTGTATAGGGGTGTAGCGATGGATCGTATACGCTTCCATCACAGATGCGTTGACATTTTCAGTATGTTTTGGGGATTTTCACAACACAAGTGTTCGATGCGGATTGGACTGTCCGGTAAACCGGCTCACGTTATCAGCTTGGATAACTTTGAGTCTCACTGTGCACTGTATCTGCGATCCGTTAAGAAACGTGCTCTTCATAGAAAGGTATTCATCCGTTCAAACTTTAACTTCACATGAGTACACAAATTGAACATGAAACGGGCAGTTATGATATCAGGTTCATGACCAGAGGGAGTGGTATTTGAATACATATTGTCGGATCCGGAGCCACTTTGCGTTTGTAGAATGAACGGTGTCAAATGAAGTGCAGATGCAAAATACTATTGCTCATTTTTGTGTGCACCGATTTCCTTAGAACGAACAACTAGTCTGCCATTTATTCCTTCAAATTTGTTTGGTGTTTAGTAACCAACAGTGAAGAAGTAGGCATTACGCTGTCTGCCCCAGATACATCTTAACAGAAGCAGCAACATGTTAGGACATGTCAACAAGATTATTAGGACGAGAT
>QNGE01004851.1:39436-49890 GCA_008508345.1 Paragonimus westermani | reverse complement strand
TGTCCAATGCTTCGGAGTGCGCTTTGCAGCCTCAAAGCGCAAAATTGTTGCAAGATTGATGTGATTACGTGGATTAGATGTCAGATAATGAAGTCACGGAAGTTTTCGATCGGTTTTGTGTGCTCTGGAAGCTGAATCAGTGGCGGTGGAGGTGTACGGAATGAGTTAAAAACGCATGCCTCTAATGCTGGGCGGTATTCGCTAATCTGGACACATCCCTGACGACAGAGAAGTATGCTTAAAAGTCGTGTATATAAGATGAAATTAAGAGTTGTGTTACTTTGGGGCAGAGAAACTTGACCGCCTTCAGGTAGTTGACCACCGATATTTACGTTCGATCGCTCGTACCGGGTGGCACCAACGGGTTATCAACGGAGGGGTTAGGAAGCGGGCATTTGGTAGTGGTTATCATATGAATTCTTTTATTCAATCCTGGATTCGTAATAAATCACAATTCATGGATACACTCAAGGACAACTCAGAACCCGTGTGGGTTCAGTACAAATAGTTCCATAGTAAGATTCTTATCACCACATCCGAGGAAAGCGAATGATCCTGCTCAAGAGATCAAGGACCGTAAGCATCGACTGTAGACATGGGCAGGCCTTTGCAACCCAAACATCCAAGCAAGCGCCGGGACGATGATATTGACGGCTGATAGTATTGTTTGGATCAATGTTGCATGCATTAGTAGCCGCTGTCTTGCCAAGTATCTCGGTACATCCTTCAAATTTCAGAACTGCTTGACGGACAAAAGACTTTGGCACGAGAAACGAGTCTCACTATGTCCGATACCAGCGTATTCAGTGAGCCTGAGGACGAGCAGGGTAAAACGCATTTGATTGGACAGTGAGCAGCGAGCTCTCCCAAACATGGAGAAGTAAACTGGTAAAGTTTTGCCACCTACCTTTCTCGTCAACATTGATTGTCATCAATCACTGTGTGCTTCAACCCTACAGGAGATCCATAAAAACGGAATCAAGTCTTAGAGTACACTAGGTTAACTTTTCAGATACAGCCTCATGCGTCACCCAGGTCAACTACTGGTAGATCTGTTGAACCTGATTGGTCCCTATCCTGTTCTGTCGAATCGCTTTTCGTCACCCGAAGTTTCTTGAAATGGCCGAAAATGTGCTCGTCTGAACACTATTAAATTTTGTGAATAAGTTTACTTGAACTTATCTCATCTGCAGTCATATCAACCTCTGTCGTTGGTATCGTCAACCCTCTGATCCACCACAAGATGGTACCGTTTTAAATGTTCCATTATTTGTTTGCTGTTTGATTGATCCACTGTGATTATGTTTGGAAATGTCTTGCTGCCTACATCAAGCAATTTGGCCACATAAGTCTCCGTAGTACGTGGTTATGAAAATCTCTCAAGAATGTTCGCTTCGTCACCGATTCGCAATTGATTTCCTACAACTAACAATGTCGGCCCACACCGCCGCGTAACCTGAACTTGTGGCTTGCTTGCTGAACCCAGGAAGAGTCACATGTCATATAGTATGTCAAGGAAACGACCGATTAACGGTCGCAGGGGTTGTGGCGATGTTAACTTCAAGTAATTGAAGTTACTTATCACAGTGTTTATGGCGTGCTGAAATTCTATGTGTCAAGAGGAGTCTGAGAAAATATTACAACACACTACTTTTAAGTTAGTGCGTATTAGACTGTGATATACAGACGAACACACAGGATGAGGTTGATGCATGCAAAATGTGAGGCTTTGAAATATGTGATTTCAGACAGAGGCAATATGTAAGGAGGCTGAGTGTAAATCAGTGGGCTAGGATGTCACCAAGACTAGACAAAACAGTAATGAATAGTCTTCGATACACCAAATTTTGATACGGACCTCTTCTCAGAAGTGAAGTTAACTGAGTTTACCACCTCAACAATAAACTCTGTTGCATTTTCGAGCAGCCCAAATCACGTTAAACAAAACTTCCGTGCTCCACAAAGGTATGTAAAATGCGTTTTGCGACCACAAGGTGTAGCCTGCCCCTGTGGTACCCTAGTGGTTGTGTAGATTTAGCGTTGTATAATGGACCTATGGATATTGCTGATCAAATGATGGAACTAAGAAGTTACACTACAGCAATGATTACAGGAAACGCAACAAAAGTCCGTATCTCAATGGTTAAAGCGATCTCTAACGAGGAAAAAGCTAAGCTCTCAGGCGACCATGAGTGTGATGTCATTCTGCACTTACAAGCTGTAACTGCTCAAGGTGGAAGGTGTAGATCGTCTTCAGATATGCTACTGCCCACATAGGCTGTCAACCAAACGCACTGGATGACATCAACAATTTTAAGAGGTGGGTGTTCGGAGCAGTGAATCTGGCTAATTCGTCCGCTCAGTCTTGAGTGGTTAGGTTATGCACTGAGGATGCCAATCCGTCTTTCGTCACGTTCAGCACTATTTACCCATAGTGCACCTGAGTGATGTAAGGAGGAAGGTGGACAAACGACGGCTAACCACTAAAACTGAAAGCACTTACTAATATAGTAACCACCGTGTGTAACATTAGCTTTCCAGGAAGAAACTCGCAACCTGAGGCTAAATATGTTACAGCCGAAAGTGGTTACTCCAGTTTAGTAGTGCGAATGTTGTCATGTTCATCGAGTTGTCCATTAAACGGATGAAACACCATGGTTTTGTGTGGTAGACGCCACCCTACGTTTACTTTCAACTCAACTACTTGTTTACATGGTGTGCATGCTATTGAAGTCAAGCTTACGGGTTTTGCTTGGAATTATATTTCACCTAGTTCTCTGTTTCAACGCTTAATTTGAGTTTGTTGCGATTATTGAAACGGTATGTTGGGCAGGCAACAGTCCACCACTGGCGTACTGTAGCCTTAATGCAGACAACTACAAGTCACAGTTTCGTGGGAGCACATTGCACTGTATGGTCAACACCACTTAGGAGACACTCGGACAAAAAACACGAGCGGTAAAATTCACTTAAGTACTTAACTGTTTTAAGACAAAGCTAGCCTCACTGTTTCTCACCACTTCGGATGGTCCTATAGTCGCGGAATAGAATTAAGCCAACTGACACTGAAAACACATGAACCCGGAAGCATCAAGCCGCTGGAACACGACGACGAAGTTCATGTGGCAATACGACTTCCGATAAACCGACCAAATAAGTGATCACTAATTTGAACTACTCAGTGTAGTTGAACCCCACAAAGATGTATCAGTAAACGCAGGCACGCACACAATCACAGGTTAGGAGCGGAAAAACCGACTGAGCACTCACATGCTTTGTTTAAACGTAGAAATTTCCACGTTCACTTGTTGATACTTCCGCAAAACCTTCTCCGTGTCCCTCTGTGTATTGAAAGAATTCATTAGCACAAGTGGAATGTTGGTTCCATAGCTATTGTTCAAACCCTAAAACACAAGAAAAGAGAAAGGCGTGATGGAAGAAGAGTGGGACTAAACACAGCCAAAATCAAGATCACAACAACCGTCGTATCACCCTAATTGGAACTTTGCTGTGTCTCTGCATTCCCGACGATAACCGGGCTGGAGAGATATGTAAAGAACTTCTGTTACAGCGGTAGATCGAAACATCTGAAACTCATGATTCCTTATGAATCATACAGAGATCGACGAGAACATGTACGATGCATCTACAATCACGCTGTACTTCTTATTGCGTGTGGCTGCTAGGAACTGTAAGGACGGGTGAGCATAATTAAGAAGTTGTTTCTGATGAGCAGACTAACAGACCCAGCCAATTTCAGGTACGATAATACTGCGCTTTGGTTAACAGGAAATTCACAGCAGAAATCACACACATTCAGTAAACTTAGGGAGCCATATATGGAGCTTGGAGGTTATCGTAATTGTTAGCCACACCGACACTGATGCTGATAGGCACCTGTAGGATTCTCTGGCAAATGAGGGTGGGCAAAAGACGCTGGTAGAGCTTCCAGTATAACAGTCTGTGTAAGGAAGTTTGGACCAGAAGTTTTGGTACATCACAACCACCTCAGCTCTGTGGCCACTTTAGTCGTCATATACATGTCGAGAACCACACGAAGTTTCGGTAATTGGCATCTTCATTCAAACCTACTGTGGTAGGAATCTACTTGATTCACCGCTTATCCAAATCCCAACNACAAGTGGAATGTTGGTTCCATAGCTATTGTTCAAACCCTAAAACACAAGAAAAGAGAAAGGCGTGGTGGAAGAAGAGTGGGACTAAACACAGCCAAAATCAAGATCACAACAACCGTCGTATCACCCTAATTGGAACTTTGCTGTGTCTCTGCATTCCCGACAATAACCGAGCTGGAGAGATATGTAAAGAACTTCTGTTACAGCGGTAGATCGAAACATCTGAAACTCATGATTCCTTATGAATCATACAGAGATCGACGAGAACATGTACGATGCATCTACAATCACGCTGTACTTCTTATTGCGTGTGGCTGCTAGGAACTGTAAGGACGGGTGAGCATAATTAGGAAGTTGTTTCTGATGAGCAGACTAACAGACTCAGCCAATTTCAGGTACGATAATACTGCGCTTTGGTTAACAGGAAATTCACAGCAGTAATCACATACATTCAGTAAACTTAGGGAGCCATATATGGAGCTTGGAGGTTATCGTAATTGTTAGCCACACCGACACTGATGCTGATAGGCACCTGTAGGATTCTCTGGCAAATGAGGGTGGGCAAAAGACGCTGGTAGAACTTCCAGTATAACAGTCTGTGTAAGGAAGTTTGGACCGGAAGTTTTGGTACATCTCAACCACCTCAGCTCTGTGGCCACTTTAGTCGTCATAAACATGTCGAGAACCACACGAAGTTTCGGTAATTGGCATCTTCATTCAAACCTACTGTGGTAGGAATCTACTCGATTTACCGCTTATCCAAACCCCAACACAAACGGCCAATCTAAATATCGCGTTAAAATACAACATTAGGATTGGACAAACGGTCTCAGTGTTGTGCCTTCCGCTATTCGCCAATTTGTTTGTTCCGTATTCCACTAATTACCATACAGTTTATGACTTTGCATGTGCTAATACGATCAGCCAATGACAGACTGTGATTTCTTTAATACTGTTTTACATCCATAAATTCGGCGTCTCAACTCATGAATAGCAACTGCTTACTGCTACTAGTACCAGGTCTTCTCCTCATTACTTGCATGGGAGGTTTCAATTCAAGTACGATTTCTAGGGCTTTTCGAAGTCCCCAATTCCGAATATCACACTTACTTAAGTTAGTTTCGGTTAGCTGCACTGTTTCTCAAGATGCTTATTCCATCTGTAGAGACGTGAAGATAAGCTACAATTTCGCTAGTGCAATAAGGGATGGCCGCCGATACAACAATAACCGGTGAATAACAGCGCCAACCGTCATACTACTGAGGAACAATTGGGAATACCGTTGGGAGGCACTGTACCCCACCCATGTTGGACCGCAAGTTCCGCATTCACACGGACCTTTGGGAAAAGAACATAGGTTGGAACTACAGCCCTTTTCTGTTCAGCGTTCGCGGATGGTGGTGTCTTTGAGACCAAGCATGTACTGATGGTGTCTTCCTGACCTGTAATACTGTACAAGCGCCATAAGACGTCCGCAAATGACTTGCGATGATACCGTGTCGCTTCAGCTAGCACTTTGTTGAAATACAATGCAACGTTCCAGCGAAAGACTTGCTGGATCCTGGATCTGTGTTCAGCCTCGTTGGTGACAGGTGGATAAGAAGTGTAATTAGTGAAATAGTTGAATAAGCTCTGATGGATTGTTCGAGTAGAACAGCAGTCGAGTAGCTAAAGCCCAGTTGATAAGTATCACCCTCTTTGTAGGCTTGATTTCAGCCGTTCGTCAGAGAGAAGAAAATGCAATCACTCAGTCGTCAGCATCGCCGGTGGTGGACGTGGATGCATAACTGCTGTGAAGGTGAAAGAAACCAGCTCGATTACAACCCCGTATGGTCGAAACAAACATGCAAAATCAAAATATCTACACTTTCTCAACAAACAACCCGGATTGCCGTAAGAGTAAGATGACCTTCGAAACTGATGCTAGTGACGTTGACTAGCCATCACGTCACCGGCTGTGGTCAGCGTTATAGTAACTACCATCATTTATCTACGACAAGTCACCTTTACCCCCACTCTGAGCCTTACGCTCAGTGGCTGTTATGTCTGTAACCAACATACAGTGCGGAAGCGTCTCAGTGCACGCAGTTTTGTATCGGTACAAACTTTGTTTGTTACTGTTCGGATACGGTCAGTTTGCGATTATCCGTGCGTTCGTAGAACTTAACGTGCGCGCAGATAGATCATCAGGGTTCGTCAACACGTTTACAAAATAGCGGAGTCAATCATGTCAACAATTACGCAGATCTCGACACACAAGGTTCGACGGTTCGGACACGTTTTGCGAAAACATGCATGGTCTGAGCTAGGCTGGAAGCGAGTGCGATGTTGGTGTGTCTTGGTACAACTTGAATTATCATACAAATGTGTGCCATCAACGAAAAGTCCTCAAACGCACGGTTCCATTAATATGAGACGACTGACATTTGGCGATTACGGTCTTCAGGGAATACAAACAAGATCAATAAAATAGAAACTGAGCTCGCATAATAAACCTTACCTCGATTTGCTGCACGTTCAAATCCAAAAAGGTAAGGTCGTTGCGAACAGATATCAGTGATTTCGGTCCAGTGCATCCCATAGTGGTACCAAGACCGCCATTTAGTTTGACCACCACAAGCTTGTTCAGCTGTTGTGTAGCAGATTCCTTCTTCATTTGGGTTTCCAGACTAGTGTAATATTTCACCTGTGACCGTATGCACACGTTCATATCGGAGAAATATGTTTCATGATCACAAATAATAAAAATCTTAAAGTGTTGAGCTTCGCTTATCCACCCACTTAGTACATAAAGAAGGTATGTTACGGGACATGAACATTATAGTTCGACATCCTAGCACCAATTAACTAGAAGGTGTGATCGGTGAGACAACCCAGTTCACAGAGCCAGTGGATTATGAACAACAGATTGGCTGTGAATAAAAAGAAAGTTCCTTTAACAAGCAATTGTGGATATCCGAAAAACTTCTTGGTATCCACGGCAATATGAAAGTACTACGACTTGCAAGTTAAGCTATGCAGAAAGGAAGCAAATATGTCTGTATTACCCAGAATTCCTCATTCAACCAACAGTTCGAGCCATAAACTGGAGTCAGAATTAAAACACTTGTGTAGCTGCTAGCTAGGGTCATGGCCGTCCGCTGCTGCCCACGTATTATACCAGTATAATTGTAGTCATCATGACGTATACACTGGCAGAACAGGCCGATGCCTTATTCAACGCACGACTGAACATATAACTAATTATCCAATAAACTGTTGACAGGAACACGCACGGAAATTCTCGCCTCATTGATAGTTTGACACCTTCGCCAAGTTGACCCGGCAAAATCGTACAATATGCCGTGAGGTACTCAGACCCGTAGGCTGGTAATGATTGGTGAACAACGCTCACAAGGCAGAAAGTTGGGTGTACAAACGATTTCGATACAATCTATGAACTGGCCAATGTTCTGGGTGAGGAAAACTTTAGCGGATCAGTTCAAATGTTGATGGTGTGTACACTTTATGTAAGGTCTACTAGTTTCACTTGAGTGACAGATTAAAGTAAATCGAATGGCGCAAAAACACTTCATAAACTGCTGAAGTTTCTAACGACCGTGTACAGGCTGAGATCGATCGATCGTCCATAATTTTGGCAATTCGGAACCCATGTGTAACTGACATCTTTGGTATAATAACTACAAGCATCTGAGCATTTAGTACAGTGATTTGAGACATCTATGGAGGGATAGAGAACTTTGGCAAAAATGATTAAAAATAATCATCCTTTTACTACTTAATTTTTAAACTTTTTGTTGAAATTCTGTAATGACTAAATACCGTCTTACAAACAGATTAATGTCTACTGTTTGTTTAATCGACAAAGCACGTTGGCATGTTTCTAAAAATTCGGCGTGGGTAAACCGTCTTTCATCAACTTGGATAGCTGAATTTGTCGAGGATGAATCCGGTTCCACAAAAATAACTTACGAAGTCTTTTGGGAGTCGCTCAATTTTGCTCCATTCAAACAAATCTGACGTATAATCAAGGTAACGCTTGAAGAGTTTGTGGAATTCATCCATCTGTCTGCGGAAAGCATTGCGCTTCTCAACTTCTGCTGGTTGAATTGTCTCAACTAGCCGGTTTAATTCGGTGCTAAGAGCAGCGTCGGCGTCTTTTAGAGTCAATTCTTTGAAGACTTGTGCAGCCTGCAAAAACAGCATGAAATGAAACAGCGTAAATTTGTCAACCATGAAGCAAATAGATACGAAATGTTCGACGTAATACGGCATACCAAACTAACTTTATTTCAAAAGAATGGTTTTAATTCATACATAAATTTATCGGCAATCAAAAATTGTATGAATCCCTTTTAGTAGAGAGCTACCCAAAGCATCATAAACAACATAACGACGTTTGAAATTATGTGATAACTTCAGCAGCATGTCAACGAACATACTACAGGCCTGTGTGGTTCTGCACAGTTACGTTTCACGCGTGCGCTGCACGAGGTGGACTCGACGACAGCTTGGTCATTCGTGATTTGATAGGTTGTACGGTGTGTTTAGACCGTTTCTTCAAATATTTCGAGTGCATGCACTTCGAGTGAAATCCAACAGAAAGCCCTAAATTTATCCTTTTAGCCACCACTTCATCTAACAGTGCATTCCGGTTAGTTATGTACTGCAAATCGCGTATAACTGTTGTTCCAGTGTCAGACGGTATACGTAAACAACGGTATGCGTCTTTTTTCCGAATATTGCACTCTACATCTGTATGCCTCTTCCGACCTATCAAAAAAACCTCACGCACTGTAGTTGTATTAACAAACCACGACTTAGCATCACAACCAATGTTGGTCAGAGTCAGAAATTGAGTGTGTTCCACATATGACAAATAATTTCCACAATCGTAAATGAATGCTGCTTGGACTAGCAGATTCAATCGCGTAATAAAAAGCGTCACACATGTGCGTAAATTATGACGCACGTTAGCGAACTCCGCCATGCCTTGAATATGCGGCTGACAGTCTTGAATCACAAACCGCAAAAATTGGCGAAGTTACTCAAGGAGATGGAAGCTTTACTATTTTTCAGTCGGTCAACTATAAACAAGACTGTTACAGACCAAGTAATAGTCAATTCACTCTGAAAGCAAAGTTTGCACCGCAGAACAGCCTGCATTATCTAACACAACCAAAAATGATTCAGTCTGTGAAGAGGAATTAAAGAGAGGCCGTTCGAACCGTGGCTTAACATCTTCACAAACTCTTACCTGTAGCCATCCTAGATCTACAGTGCTAGAGTGAAAATTGGAAATCTTACCGCAGGACTATTCTACACGGGGACAAGCTAACTTCATTACCAGGCGGGATATTAGTGTGCTATCTAAAAACTATGACATCATCACCATGGGCAACAATACATCAGTGTTACACACTAACGTTCAACTGACGCAAAACCACTAAGAAAAAATGCCAACACTGAACAGTAAGAAAAAAGGACGGAAATCGACTTAACTACTGAAAAAAATATAGCCAACTGTACACTAAAACACTCAACATCGGAGCGCCTACACCTTGCAAACAAACAACCAAACTGTAGATGAAAGTAAATTGTCACCAGCAAAACAACTTCTTTACGTCTTCCAGTGCTCCGCGTCACTGAATGCACCAAAATCATACACAACCCGGCCAAACAACGAAAACATTCACACCACTGAGCTCGATTAGCCGCCATCCAAACTAACGCCTTAAGTCACCGAATCTGTGAGTTGCGAGAGGCAAAGCCCGAGAGACGAACCCGATCTACAGTGGCCAACCCGTTCGTGAAGCACTTCAGTCATCTACGCCAGATCATCACCTGTCCACCTCGCACCTGAGTTACCCTCGAGTGTACCCATGAATTGTGATTTACTACGAATCCAGGATTGAATAAAAGAATTCATATGATAACCACTACCAAATGCCCGCTTCCTAACCCCTCCGTTGATAACTCGTTGGTGCCACCCGGTACGAGCGATCGAACGTAAATATCGGCGGTCAAGTACCTGAAGGCGGTCAAGTTTCTCTGTCCCAAAGTAACACAACTCTTAATTTCATCTTATATACACGACTTTTAAGCATACTTCTCTGTCGTCAGGGATGTGTCCAGATTAGCGAATACCGCCCAGCATTAGAGGCATGCGTTTTTAACTCATTCCGTACACCTCCACCGCCACTGATTCAGCTTCCAGAGCACACAAAACCGATCGAAAACTTCCGTGACTTCATTATCTGACATCTAATCCACGTAATCACATCAATCTTGCAACAATTTTGCGCTTTGAGGCTGCAA
>QNGE01004851.1:0-38498 GCA_008508345.1 Paragonimus westermani | reverse complement strand
ACGTGAACCGTCTTCAAGTATTTGACCACCGATGTCTGCGTTCAGTGGCTCGTATCGGGTGGCAGCAGCGTATAAGTAACGAGGAGGTTAAGAAGCGGGTTTGGTAGTGATTGCCATACGAGTTCTTTTGTCCAGTCTCTACGTTTGCATATGCTTAGATGGTTAGGTCTCGTATTAAGGATGCCAGCTAGCGGTTTTCCACACCTAGCACTGTTCGCTGACTGCGAGAGACTGGCGTAAGGTGCGAGGTGGACAGATAATGACCTGGCGTAGGGAAATGAAGTCGTTCACCAAGGGGTTGGCCACTGTGGGTCGTGTTCGTCTCCCGGGCTGGGGCCCTCGCGACTCACAGAGTCGGTGGTTGGAGACTCTAGGTGAGATGGCGGCTAATCGAGCTCAGTGGCGTGAATGTTGTCGTTGTTTGGCCGAGTTGCCTGTGAAGTGAGTGCATTTAATGACGCGAGGCACTGAAAGTCGTAAGGAAGCTGTCTCGCTGATGACTGATGCTCAGCGCATAGCTGTAACAGTCGTCCGGCGTTACTCGGACGATTTGATGTCATCTCAAACCTGTCACCTGTACGAGACTCGGTCTCACGAAGGCGGTCGACCTGAGCGTTCATATCTCGGGTGAGGACGACCATATCAGAACTGTGTCGACCGGAGGAGAGTGGACAGATCTGCTTAAACGGCATCGTTGATGCCGATATCACTGCAGTCAGTCGAAGCATAAGCAGACCCAATGGAAGAATTTCTGAAAGTTTCGTGTCTCGAGCTGGTCCTAACAGAACCTGTCAAGGCGACGGTGCAAAGTCTACTGTTAACAGGAATCCAATCCACTAATGTGGATGTGGCCATCGTGCCGAGGGCTATACCTACCCCATATTGACCGGTAACGGTAGCCGTGGAGTCACCCGAAGTGTATAACCAGTATCGGGTGGACAGTGCGGGTGCTGTTAGTTCTGTAAGTTGACTACTGTTCTGGAATCTAGTCTTTGAAGCACAACAGACGTCGAAATTCAACGAGTCCAACGTCAATGTGAGAGTGGCTCATTCGCCTATTTATTTTAGAGTGTAAACGTTGAAAAAACCCGTATTAATTCACATTCTGGTGAGAGAGGCCTGAAGCTGAATGGTAAGAGGTGGGACTCAGTGGCACGGTGTTACTATGCTTAGCTATATCTATAGTGGGACCTGTAGAGTAATCATCAGAACGTGGCTCCGGGAGGGTTCTGATATGACATTGGGGAAGGGGTCAGCAGAAGGATGTTTTTGCCTATCCCCCTGCTGTATGCAGTAGACAGGGCGATCCAGTTTGTAGTGCTAAACGACCCATGCAGTTTGGAACTATTGCTTTTGTGAGGATTCATGATTGCATGTAGGCTGAGGTACTGCCAGGACGTCCAGGCCTAAACAGGAGGACGATTAGGGTTCTCCACCCAAGGCTTTTGACTTACAAGCCTGTACTCCAAGGCAGCAGCTGAATGGCAATGTAGCAGAACTGGTACATTTCCCGGTAAAAATACCAACCTACATCCACTCCCCGACCTGGAGAACCAGGAGATTGTGGTTTGTCAGACCTCTACCTATTGGCCAACCTGGCATGAGTGACTCTGTCTGTGTGGCGGCCACACTGTCCCATTTAGCCCAATAGGTCATCGAGATGAGCAAGCGTCGAGGTCCGGTATCATTGATAATCAGTACTAAATATCCGCTTTCTGACCTCTTCGTTGCTTACACGCCAGGTATTCGTAAGGATACTCGTATCCAGACCAAGCTGTGTTTGGAATGTCAACGTAGTAAAATACGCCCTCATATCATCACTACCCCGGGGACTTTTGCCTCACAACACTATAGACTATATTTTGAAATATACACTTCGAACGAAGCTCCAGTTTTACACAATGAGTAACATTCAACTTATATCTGCAAACCTTACTTTTCTTCTCGAGAGTAATCGCGAGCAGAAAATAACAATTATCAAATGGAATACAAAACATACGAAAACTACATATGCAATTGGGCAACAGTGTGCAAATTAACAGGAAACCAAAGGAAAGTTATGGCTCTGAGGTCATCAAATACGTTGTACGTTTGTGAAGCACGAGGAAAAATTAAAAAGACGCAATCGAAGGATTATAAGAAGGCCGTGTCACGATGAACGGTTCGCTGGCAGTATATAACCCAGCGTTGAGCGTATATACTGGCATACTCCTAAATTTCTTTTAGTGTTCACTATTTCACTGTTGGCGCGTACTTGCAGTATCAAACAGAAGGTTTCGAACTTCCATTAGAGACTTATTATGTACCGATTCTTAAGTAGTTTTCGTCATTAGCATCCGTACATGCACATATTCCACAGTTCGTTTCTGGTGCTCCAGCCACTAAGTTGTAACTGTGGAACAGGTGATTGACGATCAAAGATGAAATGTTAACTTCAGTTAATAATCTTTGCTATCGTCGTTACTATTCGTTATAACACTTCTTTACAACATAGTCAAGTCGAGCTCATCAGTTTCAAAGGGACAGGATGCATGTGATTTATTTATTGCATCAACATCCTTCCTGAAGAATGCGCGACATCGAACAATAAGAGAATAATGAGCTACAGAAGTAACACATTTCCAAATTTGTCTGGAAAATGAACAAAACAGCCGGTATTCAAAGAAACTATTTTTGGTAAACAAACCTTATAGCATCTCCTTTAGTTTTCACGCTTATAAAGCTTCAGGTTTATAGAAAATGAATGGAATGGTTCAATAAATGGATAAAATCGTATAAGAAAAATAGTAAACGAGGTCGATTTTCTTGTTTATCAGGACAAGCACAAGTCCATCACAAACTGCTGTCGAACTCAAAGGAATGGCTTGTGGTTAAAAATCTACTTGCTTTCATCTGCCAGCTGGTCACACCAAAAATAACTAGATGAGCCGGTTACTAAACGATCGAACTCCAAGGGTTGTGGCCTCCAACATTCAATAACCATCTCTGCAACTGATAGGCGCCGTCTTTGTACGGTATCCAATCAGCACGCTATCATTAGCACGTTAGCTTAGATTTGGTGAAGAAGTGTACTTAGCTGTTGGAATGGGGAGTATGAGCCGTCAGGTAGAACAGATAATGATCAGCGCTGCGATGGATTAAGTTGCGACAATATTGCCTAAGCGACACTATCACAATGAAAACGCTGGCGCCCTTGAAAAAGAAGGAAAGATATACTGTCAGATTTGGTACTGTAGCAACTGCGGTTCTCGTTGTTCTGTGTACACTGCACTTCCTCATAGACTCTAACACGTAAGCGTTGCTTACCAGAGTTACCTGCACTAGTCTTTCAACTTGGTTAAGCTTAGAGCAAATGCACCTTTGACGGATAGACAGTGTTCTGTGGATACTTTTGAATTGGATGGGATGGTAGCCAATGAAGTGCACGTGCTATTCTCACTGAGTGGGTTCACGGAAAATACTTCACTGTTTCAAGCCGCCTATTTTACGAGTCGTAAGGGTATCCAGAAAACTTGTCGAATGTCCAGTTATGTATTCTCAGTAAAAGAGATGCATGACTTGACATAACTTAGAGCGAGCGGAGGCACTTTGGCATGGTGCACAAGAAATAGCTGCCTATGTAGAGTTCATAGAATACCAACCCTTCTAACAGACCTGACACCGGTTTTCCGAGAAGTTGCGAAGAAGTTGGATCAGTATTTCAACCGGTTTTAACGTCTGAAAACACTAGAAGCGGTTCACCTTAGCTCACTTTTGGAGTACCACTAGTAACTAGCGAGTGAGTAAAACTCACTAGGCTGTATATGAGTGCGTGTAGAAATTTGGCCTGCTTAAACACTGGTGGGAGCATAGGAATCGTGAAGACTGGAACGATGAATGCACATCGTTGGTTAAACAGAAACGCCCAGTATGTGCAATGAGTTGCTTGCTTGAAGATAATAGCTGTGTACAAGTACCAAATCTCCTATAACAGTAGCGTGTATAAAAAACGTGGCTGCAACCGTAATCCTTAGAGAAAAGGTGTGATCGTTGATATTTACATTTTCGAACTACTTAGACATTCAGGTGATTTAAAGCTGGTTCGAATATTTAGCAGCATCTATGAAATGGAAGCAACAGTACCGTATGATAACCAATTTCCTTCGACCCAGAAAATCACCTAAAATTTACGAAACTAACACTCTAACCAATTACCTGATACCATCAATTTACGGATACATCACAGAATGAACTAGGTACCACAGCCCCGCTTGTGTTCTCCAAGCCGTATGTGTTGGCAACCTCAAAATGAAAGACTGATCAGCCTCTTTCCCACATTTTACGGAAATTAAAATACGTAGCAAACAGCTGTGTATTGACGGCCCGAAAGGGTGATCAATGCTTCTGGATCAACAACGTGAAACCGAGCCACGTTTGGTGGAGGCACATGTAACAAGACATACTGAACACGCTAATTGCGTGTGAGTCACCAAGAATGCTCCAAGTAGCCGATAACAATCCTATTCATACTAGTTAGCATTATCACATGCTGTACAGTGCTTACGGCTGACCCTGTAAAAGTACAGAAAAACAGGTAAACCATCAACAACGGATGGGGAATTCACAATACATCTAATTGGTAGTTGTAGTTGCTACAAAAAAGCAACCTACAAGGCGTTCTTAATACATCCATAGAATAAAATTCACATATGCACATGTATTTTGCAACTAGCCTCTAAGGCTCCCTAATACTCTACGCTCCTACCCCAACGGGGTATCAGACTATTAAAATTAATGACAGCTGGATTTTCTTGTAAGTTTTACAAAAGTTAGAGGTATGGAACTTTAAAGATATATGATAACTGCAGGGCTGAGCCAAAAAAGAATATAAAACTTCTGGGGAAGAATTATCAAGAAGCAAACGTGTGTGTGGAACTCATTTGAGGAGGACCATACGGTAGGACTACATTCTTCAGTACATTGTAGAGTTGCTCATTTTATCTACGGTGTACTAACCGGCCATGACTTAATTAGACACCAAAAGTAGATGGATAGTCTCTTCGAAAGAAACAAACCACTTTCAACATTTCTTGCTCTACTTGATGTCTGTGTCGAAGCACAATTGCTGTCGGAACATTTCACACTCAGTAACAGTCACATTGTCATGGTACAACTTAAGAATTATTCGTTAATTCGGAAGTGTCACGTTGTCAGACTTTCAAGTGAAGCATGACTTTCGAACGAAAACAAAATCATACGCTGCTTGTATATTGTGGTTTAAACAATCCGCTCACATCGACCCCTAACCGCTTTTTAGGATTAATTGGCTGATCAAGAAATCTGCAGTACTACTATAAAAAAGAACACCTCATTAGATACCTGCTAATCAAGACGTTAATTATGCATGGCCTTCAAAGAGGCTGTGGTAGTAAGTACAGGCATCTGTCTTTAAATAGACACTGCCTAATATGAATTAACTTACGGCAATTTAAAATATAAGACGGTTTCATTAAGAAAGACATACTTTCTACAGAGCACAGCGTCATTCATTTACTGCTCTCCAAAGTTGTTTACAAATATGAATTTACTTTGAGTGACATTAGAGAACCAATTGCTCATTTTATTTGCCCAATGAAGGGTGTTTCTCATTAGCACATGCACGACTTTATCAGAACGTTTAACAACGTTGGAGGTTGACAGATATTTTAATCCTTTCATTCAAGGTAACACAAACATAACTCTGATAAAAGAAGACAGAAGCCAGTCAGACAGTCGGATATTTCGAGGTTTCCCAGTGAAAGTGAAGGCGCCCCTGTGGCGAGAGGGGAGGACAGTAATGTAGTTCACTCGTAGAGCGAATAAGTGTCCCAGTAATACAGGGGTACGTTTAAGTTGTGAGAATGACGTTAACATTAGTGCTTCCTGTGTTGACAGACATTATATTGTTCTGTTGGCGTACATGTATGATGACTATCGTAATAAGCTCAAAGGCCAGTGGTTGCATGACCCAGTGTACACATTCATGAACCCAAGGTGAACAGTGATATCACTGAAAGTTGGCCACTTCCAGCCCCACTCGATTGGTCAATGTTAAGTTATAATTTGATTGCCAGAATCTATACTTTGATGACCGACAATGGACCAGGAGAAGACTGGTTTTAGTCTGGAACGCCATAAGAATGTGCAGAACGGGGTCTTCAGATCTGTGAGCCTCAAAGAAAGTGAACTTCAGTGTGTACACTGTAGAAGCTGAAAACGGCTGCCGTTTAGAACAACGTAGTCTGACTATATGTTGAATTCCTTCGGTGCTCGCTCCCGAGTCTGCACTTAACAACTGGCTTACAGCTCACTTAATAAACGTTTGTGCCGTCATTCTGCCTGTCTTCGATATCTTTGAAAGATGTTGCCTATACCGTCCCCATTCCCATAGTTCAATAACCTGTTTCAGCTGGCTCAGTATAGTACTGAGAGATAGTCAACCATCCGAGCACAGATGTCGATAATCAAGTTCTTTGGCTTGGCAATTTAACCCAGATCATATGAACAGTGTTAACTAATTAGGTGATATGCAATGTGTATTTTAACAACTAAGTCTCCTTCTGTACGTGGTTGGAAGAGAGGGTTCGACTCAAGGAATTATCTAGAGAGATGATAAGCCGTAAACGGTTGACCATCGCAGCTGTAAACGGTTACAGTGACGCAATGTGACCGCAGTTGTGTAGACGTCAGAATAACTTGTCGGTAGTTACAGCATAGGTAACAACCAAACAATGAAAAGGATGCATGCTAACAAGTTCAAAGACCTGAAAGTAAACTGACCAGCTGTTGCGTTTTTAAGCTGTAGTCTGACAAACCTGAAAACTAGTTTCTGCTAGGTGGAATATAACGGAAGTGAAAATGGTTGGAAAAATACACGGATAGTAGCGCCTCGCATAAATGTTCGCTACTTTGCTATTAGCTAAGCTGCGTAGCCACTGAAGCGTACAAGCCCGCGAAGACACACTGGTTATGAAAACCTAAGCCGATTGTTCAGCAGTATTACCAGACACATTAACTATGGTAGAATGGTGGAATGGTTGAGAAGTATATTCTAAGTTGTCTTAGCTAATCGAAACTGAAGAGTTAATGACTTCCCCATTACCTCACTACCCTCATGAACAATGTGATTTTGTGATATGAACTCAGCCAACGTGTATAACGTTTGATGGAACTGACGCCATTCTGACTCCTGGTTTTGTTGACGGTTCCATGACGACGAACCACGATGCATCCTTACAAGTGTACATGGTCAACAAAATGAAGGAGCCCAGAAATTAACTGACAAATTTTGTGGTATTGCGTTCAATGTGGGGAACTCATGATCTACTTTCTTCCCGACTAGTCCGGATCAGAAGTAATAGACAAACTTTTACTCGCCCGCTTCCTAAGCACTCCCTTGGTGTGTACAGAGCACGAAATAGGTGATCATAATCACAGGGAGTTTAATCGAAGCAGCTTATACGGATGTATGTGTGCTGGAGTTCTTTGGTTTAGGCTACTGTTGTAGGCCAATCTAGAAATGAATGCCACCGATTTTTACGTGTGAATGTCTCCACAAAAAACTAAGTAGCTGACAGGCATTTTAGTGAACAGTCAGATGTAAGTAGCGGGAATGTCTGGTACAAACTACGTTCGAAAAACGCAGATGTCCAACAGCTTTACCTTGATAGGAATGCTAGTGACTCGTAGAAAACGCAACTGTTGATATTGAAATCAGATGTACGATTTTGCATAAGAAAATCTTTTGACCGCACTACAGATGCAGAAACCCAAATTGTAATCCTTTCATTGCACGACGGATCTCAAAGCAGACTTAACTCCTCGTGCTGACTAACCATGTTATAGAGGAATGCCAAACGATAAAATCGCGAGAACGACCAGCACAGTAACCCCTACACGGGGCACTTTTATCAGTAAATTATTTACTGAAGGGGATTGCAATCGGCTCTTTTCAATGCACATTAAAATAGCCGTTGTACACAACTCATATTATTAAGCAGACTTGTGTACTAATTTCTGATCTACCATAGCCACAATATGCGATTTCTCTGCCAGTGAGCGGTTAATGAATGAATTTACTTGTCCGTTGCCCACATCTGAGGAGAATGATGTTCGCTGTTTGTCAAAGCCTCCTAAGACAAACACAATAAATTCTCGGGATGACCGCTTTACCGCATGGTTCATCTAAATCTAACTTCAAGCCATGTACCGCTTTGAACTTCTACTGTAGTCTTGTAGTATTGCACCATAATACGAAAGAGAATTACCGGCTGTACAACAGCACACCGTGCGGCAAGCACCAGAGTTACGAGAAGCGTCGCTACTAACAAAACCATAGGTTAGCTTCGCTAAATTTATACTCTAAAGAAAACCCCTGGGTCCTGTTTGCGATTTCACAAGCCTAATCCCATGTTTTCAAGCAATCAGTTTTTTACTATACCAACAAACTACAGTGGCGATAAGATACCACGAATTAATACGTTCCTCTGCTCTTCACAACATACGGTCATTGAAAGACGTAAAGCGTCACTTCACTCTCACATTACAGAATGTTGAATCAATATTATCAAGGACGTTGTAAGCATTGCAGATGTCAGGAACAATTATGATACACTTCATTCCAAATTTCCTAATTCCAGAGAACTTACACATACACACTTACACGAAGACACGCTTTTTCCATCTCATACACACCCACGTTTGTTTGCGGGCTCAGCAGAATCAATTGTCAAACAAAACTAGCATGTACGCCAAATTATTCAATGTAAACTAAGTGATTAGTTAAAAACACGTATATTTTACATTTCGCTTTTTCAACATTTTAAGCCACATGACCGTAGTGTGTTATGTGGGCAACCACACTCAGAACATGAATGGGGGCAGTTCCAAATTTATGGGCTTGAAATGCACGCGTATCTACTACGTGTTCAGGTTGTTCATAACATTCTCAATATTTATTTGTCGGTATACATATTTTAGTTCAGTGATCAGGTGATTTTTGAGAACTCCAATGTGGTTTATGAAATATCTAGCAAACTTCTGTCTACTGAGATGTCCTTCAGTTTTGCTGCAGAGGATGCAGCGTACAAAACAGCCGTTGATTTTAAACGTATCTGTTTCATGTACGAAAGCATTAATCACCGCACGCGAACACAATAGATCACGTGCATGCACCTCACGCCAATATTTTCTTAATGCTAAAAGACGCTCCCCTCGCACACTCAAATACACATGTCTACCGTGAGTGCACAAAGTTGTACCTTAAAAATGTAACGTGAAAACAAAGGAAAAGTGTTTTGCAAAGCACAAATACGTAAAAGGTGACTTACCGTAATATCCATTTTTAGTTAAGAAAAATTTACAACTAGACAAGCCAGACTCAAACGTCAGTGGCTTCTAGGTCAGTCCGGCTAAATGTGGAGGGCGACGCTCAAAATGTTCCAAATCTTGCGCCGACAAGTACGAAACTTTGAACAGTCGAATTTAAGAAGTTCACGTTTTATATATTTGGTATTCTTCTAAAGCTCCGCTACAAGAGACATAGGAACACAAGTCGCAATAAGCCCGTAAGGTTTGACACTTGAAATGGGTAAATGCATACGCTTTAAATTAAAACAGCATGATGATGGTGGTCATCATAAGCAACAGTACATACATCAACATCCCCCCAAACACATCAATAAACGGCGGCATGTTGTAGAAATGCGTTCTGGTGTGTCTAAAATAGTTTTTATTTTTCGTCGCTAATGAGGCAAACCTCCCACTTTCTTGATTGTGTTCGATACAGAGCAATACGTTTGCCCTCAGTTCTGTGCTGTTATACTATGGAATGACGGTGTAATTATTGTATAAGTTTTCCCATATCTATAGTCTTTAGCAGCTGCAACTCAAGAACCAAGTATTCGAAATGTGAGGGGTTGAAGACAAAGAGGAGAACAAGCAAAACATACCTTATGAACATCGGTGTGAATAGCAAAATCAGACGGGCTGCCACATTTAGAAGGAGAAGCACTTCCAGTGGGTCCGTACTGTCTTAGAATAGAGAACAGCAATAACTGGCCATTATCTCTACTCCCACCTTATTTTCTAGGGGATGCGTTTTTATGTTAAGGTTTTTTGTTAATTATGCACTCGCGAACACGGCTCGCGTATGCTAGATATCCTGGGCTGTAGGGGTTAGTTCTGGGTGATTTCTGATTAAACTGCTTTACTGCTTACGTCCGCCCATCGGGTGCACAAAAACGGAAGCGTATTAGTTACTAAAAAGCAAATGAGACAATATATGTGGATATAAATTACACATCACTCGCAATTGATTACAGCAGTCGACCAATCACCAGTAAAATCACTAACTATTCAGCGCGTTTTGGCACGCACACGATGCTCAACAGGGTGGATGACCGGGTGGCTTGCATAGACTGCGCTTCACAATTTTAAGTTGTAAGGCTGTGTTTCAAGACCGGAGCATTTCCACTTCCGTATTTTTAATTACAGACAATCCGGATGAAAGTGTGGACAGATTCACATGCTTGAGTAGTACTGTCTGGTCAGTCAGCATTAATGCTGACTAAGCATCATCAAGAATAACAAATGCACGTGTTGCCCTTCTCAACCAGCGTCACCCATAGAGTCGAGAGAACGTCTGGTTGTCTTTTGTGTATGGTTCTGCATGGCTCTGTGGTTTGGAAACGTAGCCTATCCGTGGCGACGATACCACTGCACTTGCTGTGTTTAACAATCGCTGTCTCTGAGATTTAGCTCACATCAAGTAAGCTGGTAGTGTGAACGCGATCGTTCGCCAGCGTGTATTTTCCCATTTTCATGATGTACCGCCAACTGGCTAATTAATAAGATTGCCATTTCTCCGATGGTTGAGTGAAGTAATCCATCTGCCAGCTGAACGTTTACCGTACTAGGTATTATTCACTGAGATTATCTATGGCTAGGAAAACCCGCACGGTTTTTAAACAACGAGGCTGTCAGGAAACATAAATACCTCGACTAATCTGTTGAGCGAGATACTACAGAAATCGCGCTTTTCACAACGCGGTGACCTGAAATGGGGTGGTGGTCATTCCGATAAACAATAGAAACCTTGTGTATCAGTATACCTCGAGCTGAATGAATTTGAAAGCCATAAAGCCTACTTTCAACTTCGTTAAGTTAAAACTTTCTTTTGACGGGGGTAGCATCATCAATGCTTCGCGCTGATGCCTGCTTGTCACGCAAATAAATAGAAGAACGTGTACTGGCTGGAAAGAAATGAGGAAAGAGAACCCAAGTGTTAAAAACAACTGTCCATACTCATTTGACTCCCACAATTACGGAAAATGTACAGGATTTGTACATGAAGTAATAAAATAGGTTACATTGATCACGGAATGTTAAATAGAGTGGGGATACTACAGTCCACTCTATCCAATAGACTGTTAAACATTTACTGATCCGTGTAACCTGTTTTATTGAACCAGATATATATATATATATTTGACATGAAAGTTCCTACAACTTAAAAACAGTTGATAGAAATATAACATAAGGTAAGGCTTCATCAGCAACATAGCAGTGTACTTGTTTCGCACACAAATCGGTTATATGAAGATAACACTCGCACCCGACTAGTATCCGTCTCACCTAACCTCTTCAGCCACTGACTCTGTGAGTCGCAAATGCTCCAGTCCGAAAAATTAACTCGACCGAAGTAGTCAAACTCTTGATGAACGACTTCGTTTCCCTAGGTCCATCTCACAACTTGAGCCACTGGAACGCAGCATCGGCAGAATGCTTCTTATGATAAATGATTGGCTGGTATTTCTAGTGAATGGCTAAACCATCTGAACCCGTGTAAATCTAAAGGCTGAATAAAATAATTCGCTTAGCATTGACCACCACGTGCCCGATTTCTAGCCTCTTTGTTGCCTACCTAATTATGCCACCCGATGCAAGCAATTGAACACAGACAGTGATTGTCACACACCCGAAGAAGGTCCACATCTTCTACTCTGGGCGACCAGGTTCTACCTCACGCACACTAGTCTTACATGCGCAACTCTCAATCTTCAGAGATGTTCCTCTATCGCCATAAATGCCCGTGGTTGCCGAACACTATCCTAGCTTTGAAGACACAAGGCTCCATTTCATGCTCTATATCACCGCTGCTGCATATGCAAATTCCTTTGTAAAAGAACCGATCAACAATCTCTCTAGCTTTATTATCAGACTTTTAAACATACGTAACCATAGTCGCCGTGCATAAACACAGGCTGCAGAGCACATTCTACAGAATTCAGCATAGCGTAAAATCGGATCTACCACTGTCTGTATTGCACCAAAACTGTCTATCAGAAACACCTTGTCATCCGCGCAGTTCGGGCCAGTTTTTCCTTCACTAGATAGAAGGTCCAAGCCGACATTTAACGAGTGTAGTAGACACTGCTTTATTATTTTGTCTATGACAAAATTACGCAAAAATAGCGAAAGTAGGCAGCCTTAACGAGTTAAAACGGTTAAAACGAATCTGGAAGCTATAACTCTCGCCTTCAGTTTGGTCACGCTGATGTTTTGTTTTGAGTGGGTATGTTAAACGGTGAACATTTCTGCGATTTAGTCAAACCATACTTTGATCGCAGAAGGGTTATCCAACCTGTTCGACAAAGCGCCTGAAGACCAGCCACAAAAAGGTGAAAAAACACCCCCATTAATAGTGTCGGAATAGCAAAAGTGAGCTCTATCATACCTCAAAATAAAACTGGAGGGCTGTAAGTAACCCCATTTGGTGTAGAACTCTAGGTATTCTTTGGAGACAAAAAAAGTAAACGTTGTTGCCCCCGACAGCTGTAGACTAGGAACCGCTCAGCATCAACTTGGGAGACTTTGATCAGCTTCAACAGCTAGGCGCCAGAAAATAAAGTTAACGACAAACTGGATTATGGGAAAATAATGGGTCTTCGGTGTGATCTTGTTGGCCCGAATGCACAAAAATTATGTGGGTTGTTCAATTATATCCGCTGTCCCAAATCTTTGGCAGAGACACTTCGTGACATTCCGATCCCAAAATTATGCTAGTCTCAACATTTTCAACAGAAAAGTCGTCTATGGGTTAGTTGGGCAGCAATGCATCGCCCTTACAACACAGACATATCTTCTCCGTGTGAATCTTCATGGAAACTTAAGCAGCCTCTTTTATTCGCAGACTATTCAGCATACGATTCGCAAGTATGACTTTCTAAGTTGGACCATTTTAGTCCCTAAGCACGAATCAAGTTCATCCACAAATACTGAAGCAAACATCTTCAGTATCTGTCAAACCACTCCATAAAATTTTATGCAGACGTTTTCTGTTGGAGTCATTACAGATGACAGAGAAGATATCTTCATCCCTAATTACAAATTGAGTAAGCGGTATTACCATGCTACCTATCAATTATTCAGTCTAACGAGTAGTCCACGTGAAATATTAGGACGGCTTCTTGAAATAGTTATCTAAATCCACAATCTAGACATTAATCTGAGTAAGGACTTCTGTCAAAAAGGTTCCAAGTGATGAACGTACTGCTTCCAGTGGACAGCCTGATGGATGTTAAAAGTAATAAGCTTATGTGAAACGCCATTTTGTTTGGAGTCGCCAAAACATTCGACCGGGTGCCACACGGCCCACTTACATAAAATATGAAGATAACCTTAGTGGTTCTCGAAAAGAGAAATCGTTTGACTTCCACCCGATATTGTAAAGACACCCGTTCTCTTTAAAAGTAAACATGGACCAAACAGTTCAACGCAGTTCTTTGTAAACGGTGAGTAGTCGGAGATTTGGTTTATTTTCAAGTCGAACATCACTCACATTTGATTGCAGCCTTCGCATTCAGATAGACTTTCCAGCGAGCGTCTTTCAGAAATAAGCACTAGACTCGAGTTTCTCTCTCATTAGAGCTCGTCAGTAGTGCATATCCTTGCCACGGCCGGGATTTGAACTGCGGCCATTCCAATCATGAGGCAACTGTGTTAACCACTGCGCCACTGACCTCACATCAATCATGACCGAATTATCAAATTTGAACCTTTAACCACTTGCAGGTCTGACGAGACCAGTGATATCGACCTGTCTCCGAAGTCCTCACCGCGGGGTTATCGATTGGAGTTAAAAGGAGAGTTACTGTATCTCCTCTCAAGATGATCCGTAACCTGATCATTGCTCACAAGCAAAAGTGGTTGAGCGTTCAGAGTTTATAATTCGGTCATGCCTGATGTGAGGTCAATGGTGCAGTGGTCAACACGGTTGCCTCGTGATTGGAATGGCCGCATTTCAAATCCAGGCCGTTGCGAGGATATGCACTACTGACAAGCTCTAATGAGAGCGAGACTCGAATCTAACGCTTTTTTCCGAAAGAGGCTGGCTGGAAAGTTTATCTGAATGCGAACGCTGCGATCAAATGTGAGTGATGGTCAACTTGAAAATAAACCAAATCCCTTACTACTCATTAGTTATCTATCTAAGATTGTTGGACGGCGTCAGTCTGCGTCAACGACAGCCCTTCTATCATAAAAACTGACCCAGTTACGTTAGAACGGTGCTACTCTTAAGCTTGGAACTCAACTGATTCTTGATTGTATGGTGTTGCACAAATTCTGCAAAAATTACGGAACATTATCTGACAGGGCCATACCTACAAACCAATAACCTTAGGAGTGAATTCGTTGAGAAAATTAGTGGCGGACCCGCTACTTGAAAAGCCGTACGTCGCCACAGGCATTTCTGGACAAACCACTTTTATCGAAACGAATCCTAAGCACAGGCCGTATGCACTTGACGTAGGTCCGCGCAATGATGGGTTTAATTTCTCTTTCTGACTTAGTTCCGGCCTGTTCTCGTGAACCAATGTATGGTAACGTCGATCACCACAGGGTATAGCATGCCATACCTGAACCTTACACGACGTCTTTACGTGGCTCTCTTCCAGGTTGACAAACCAGCGTCCGGTGTTTGTCAGCGTTGCTTCACGTCGCCACAAAGGCTGATTGCTTGAGTGCCGAAAGCTTTTTTCATGTACAAGAGGGCTTTGTGGGACACGAACAGAGGCTTTGACAACATCAAAGATAACGCCTGATGTACGGAAGTCATGCCGAGTATAATGGCAACGGGTATTTGATAATTAATGCCTAAGGATGGTATGTTTTATTAAGTGCTCCATTATCCTACGTGGGTTGCTGGTGGGGATTACCAGCCGCTAACTTGCAAGAGTGTGCCGATCAGCTGCCTCAAATAAAGGCATGGCAGTGGCCTCTTCCCATGCCTCTGGAATAGCGCCAGTTCGAAGTGTTTTTGTGAATATATTATGGAGGAATACCATCAAACCAAAGGCCGTTTCTTTAAGGATCTGGGGTGGATCGCGCGCTATAAGAATTGAACCTGCCTAAATGATCAGGAATACTAAGCACGGAGAAGTGAGCTGTCAGGAGTTGATACTAAACAATTTACCGCAAGAGAAGTAAGTGCCGGTTTTGCGGAACAACGTGGTAGACTGCCGAATAGTTTATTTTTTCTCTGGTGGTGCATCTATCCGTACGGAAAGTTTCTATCTTGGCAGGCTACCAGCAAAATGTTTGTCTGTACCTGGTGTGTTTGCTGATGTATTTCCCGTTTGTAGCTACATAGTACAGCATGAAGGGTTTCTTCGTCCTCTAGTTTGTCCGTTAGTTTCCATCTTGAGAATAGACGAGAACATACGACAGCGGTTAAAAAGAAGAAGACTTCAAAGTTCAGTGTGCTTAAGAAGTTTCCCACCGCAATAAAGTCTGTTTTCTGGACAATTCGAGCTGAAGACTTTGTTATGACTTTTTGGAGCCAGTAAGTAGTCCCAGAGGTTTCAGAGGTGGATAAATGACATTTATTTACGAAGTGATCTTCATTCTTAATAATCAGATTCTCTGTCATGGACGATGACTTATAGGTTGTTTGACATGTAGCGTCCATTCTTGCTGGATGATCATCGTTGCCAGGGATTTCGGAGACCCAAGGTCAAAGTCCTTGTACGTCGTAGATACGCCTTTCAGTTGGGGTGCGTTGAAGTCACCCGTAATAAGATGAGAGAAACGTTGTACAACCGAGAATTCGGCTAAAGCGGCAAGAATGCCTTCTTCGTCGGGTGAATTGCACTACAGGCATTACGGTATGCAGTACCGGCAAGCAGTGTATCATGAATATGGAGCTGAAGTTTGAGCCAGAGCGCGTCACCTTTTTCTGCTAAGATAAATTCTCCAGTGATAGTCAGTTCTAAACGCTTTTCTTAGGAATACAACACAGCCCCTTCCTTGTCCACGGGAAAAGCTTTTTCGGTACAGTGAGTATCTAAGACCATGCAACTCGTTGAAGATTACATCCGGGGAAAACTAGGTCTCTATGAGCGCTAGAATGAGACAGATAGAGTCGTGGACCAAATGACAGATTTTCGGTAGTTTTTTGTGAGGCTCAGATGGTTATTATACATGCGCTTGTGAGCTACTCCTACATTTGGCTGGGTACAAAAAGAGAGGTCACGAGGGAAAGCGTGCAAGTCAGTCCTAATATCGAAGCGGGGCAATGTGCAGATGACTACTGAGCTTCCTACGCCTTCATGGCCGGTGGTAGCCTGTTTACCACAACATGAGCATGAGAAATCTTGTGGGGTGCGTCGACTGCCTCCGAATTTTACGCTACTGGAGGGTGGTCAACAGTTTTGCACCCAAGAAAATTCGAGTGACAATTTAAGTTGAAAGAAAATTTATTGAGAAGATACTCCGTTCTATCCAAAGAAAACACTGATGCAGCAATCCGAATATCAGTCTTTTGAAATGCCGGAGGTGACATCAGCAGGCACATAAGGTTAGGGAACTTGAGGACAAAGTTCTTTTTGGTGGACCATTTTGGAATGGAAAGGTTTCAGGTAAGAGTGGAAAGTGGCGGTTGTGCTACCGTTGTGAGCCACGCCTTCGGACCTACGCAGTTCTGGGGGTGGTTTATCACCCAAAGAAATATGGATAACCATTTTTGCAGCAGCCGAAGGCTCTTCGTATAAATCCTTGGGAAGCGCTGGTACCCACTTTGAAGTGGGAAGTGAGACCTTTGTTTAGACATGGAGGTTTGGATGAGTTTTGATGTGAAGTTGTTCTGGCAACCTCGGGATGCTTCCGTAGCTCTCACAAACAACAGTCAAGAGAAACTTCCTTTAAGAAAGCGTGGGTTGCCCCCATGTATGTCGTTTTATTAAGTGCACCCCCTGTGCTGGGCTTTCCGGGAAACGTCAAAAAAAGTTCCAGTGACTTCTAAGGAGGTCCTGAACGGTCCGCTAGTGGTAACCTAGTTTGTTAGATCTAATGCCTTGGCCTGCTCACGTAGACGGGATGCAATAAAAAAACTGTCCTTAAGAAACAGTCCCCGACTCTCGGAATTTCACATCCCCCAAATTTGTGGCAACTTCCTCAGTTTGAGCAGTTGGCAGTGCCAATAACTTTCAAGCAGCCGTCGCCCCATTAGTGGCCAGCGCCATCTATTTGTCCAGTGAACTAAGCTGACGTTATGTCAGACAAACTCCTTTGGGTGTCACCAAGTGATGATTTTTACAATGCCTTCGTGTAACGCACTCTCGGATAGCATGCAGCTACACTTAGGCATTTTGTGTTCTCTTTCGCTGTCGGGACAATTACGGACTGCAGCTTTCTTCGGAGACAGTTCATACAGAAGAATGACATTATAGTTATATATTAAGGTCAGCAGACTTAACTTGACATTTTTGAAGCTAGCACATCTAAAGTGGTACCAGATAAGCAATTCTAGCACTGCATGTCGCTTTTAACCACCACATGGCAGCCGAATCCACTAATACGGCCACAGTCGTATACTGTGAATACGAACGATAATTAATAAGGCTCTCTTACGGCAGCAAAAGGTTAATGTAATCATAAAAACAATATCTCTCTCCCGGCATCTTTACTTGAGTAACGTTACACATGATTGTATATAAGTAGCGGGACCAGTGTAAGCAACAACTGTTGCTTACATTGGCCCCGTTACCTATACCTAATTAGCTACTGCCTCAAAGCAGTGGCTAAAACAACCAAACATTAAACCGAACAATAGGTAATGCGAGCATTGATATAAACGATTTGAACACTGCATTAATGATGCTCAAAACATCAATAACCCCCAAATACTAGGACTATAACAACAGGAGCGAAGTTTTACCCGAAATCCCAACTATAATTCGGAAAACCGAATATACCCGGTTTTCAACTAATGAACACATTTAGTCTTCTTCGGATGACCTTAAAGACGAAAGTAGATTGGAAACAAACCACTCGGGATAGCAAACATGCTGAAACATTTGGGGGAAAACTATCCAACCGGGCGCCGTCATCTCAGAGGGCAAAAAAAGGTGTACTTCTTTAAATTAGCAGAGTAAAACAAAATTCTCGAAGAGAAAGAGTATCAATAAATAAGCATACTACAGACAACCTTATTTTTTGCTTATGAGGCTTAATCTGGTGTGGTCTCAAAGGCGTCACAGTGTAAAATGCAGGCCAGTCGACTCTACTCCGGATGCCCGGGACTTCGCGGACCAACCTTCGGGCAACGTGGACGCACCAGGGGACAGCGCTCTTCCGAAGTAGGGGTTCGGACAACAGTTCTGAAAAGAGAAACAATACGAACAAACATGAGCCGAAGGCCCAGTAAGCCATGCACACGACTTACACAAACGTAAGTTTAAACGGCACCGACAACACAGCAGCACGCCCCGTCACACGGGAGTGCATTCCTTTCGTACACAAAAAACTGGCAAACTCTCATGGAATGAATGCTACCTGAAGTTTCAGTGAAATGGTACGAGTGATCTTTCTAAGTGAGATCCGAAAAACATCATATATCATAACACTGGACGTAAAAGTGTTTAAATGGTCCATTATCGGTAAATCACTTCCGTGCGTTGAATCAGCATGGCGGTGAACGATGAGAGCACGTTCAGAAGGATATTCAAGATGAAATACCGAAAGTTCGAGGAGTATATTGAAAAATTCTGCAGATTTCAACGGGAAACTTGTACAAGCTTTTTCATTAACACTTCGCAGACAGCTGCAAGTGCCAAGAAGCATAGAGGAATAGACCTGCCGCCAGGCCGCCCGTATGGAAGTGTGGTGTACAAATGCGTACACTGTTCACGGCCAACGACGCCCTCCAAACGGTAACGTTTATTTAATCAATTGTCACGGTAAATTGTAGTTTTGCAGATTACAGAAGTCAGGCCTCCTGGGTCATCCATTATCGCACCGATGAATATTAAATCGAGAAGGCAAACTTGGTGCACACACACGACTTTCAGATTGGTAAGCCGAACATTTATCCTAGGGATAGACGTCTGGCTGTTGATGCTGAACTGCATGTATGTGATATGATGAACCATTTTAAGAGTGCCCGTGAAATGAGGATGTACGTGAACCGTAAGTATGGGATTAGAATGCGTGGGCACGATTTATGTAATATACGTGCGAGGCACAACAAATTGGATGACCGCAGCGAAATTATGAAGTTGCGTGATTTACTGAAAGTGGAAGTTAGCTATAGGTTTCTACTCCGAGACAAAGTGTTTAGGTTCGTCATGTTTGCACCGAAGGGTACGTTCCAACTGTGTCCCAAGTATGGGGATGTCATTCTAGGAGATGCAACTCATCAGTTAAATTATGGCGGCTTTATACTATGGCATGCTATGTTGGTAGGCGTAACTGGAGTTAAGGTGACGTTTTTACGCACTTATTCCGAACAAAACCACTGCCAGTTATAGGATAGTTCTCGAAAACCTGCTTAAAATGGTGCCTTGTATGTCTGCTGTTCTCACCTTCATTGTTGACCGTTCAACAGCACAGATGAAGGCAATAGGTGGTCTTTCCGCATTGTGCCATAGTATTCTGCCGTTTTTCATTTACTGCATGATGTGTCTCGGCGTTTCCGCCAGTTGATTGGCATAAGCGAATATCAGAAGAACCGTATTTACCAGTGGACCCACAATATGGTGTTCACTGAGAGCAGGGGTCAATTTAACAGTGTGCTGCAGTCTATGAAGTCTGTCAGTAATGAGGCATACCAGTATCTTTCAAGTACATGGCTGTTTTATAAAGAGGGTTGGGCCTCTCATAAACTTAAGTCCACGGTTTTTTCGGTAATCTTACGACCAACCGTGTTGATATAGCCGTTACCTTAGGATGTTTGAGTGCTGTCAACAGTAGTAGACATGTTGTTGCTTTGCGAGGGATAAATACGTCACTGTCTAGCCATCCTGACCTATTATTGCACTGTTCAATCCCAGGTAGGGAGGTTGTTCAGATTAGCGGTCGAGGGCCGTTTGACAACTTATGGAGAAAATAGTGGAGAACACTACCGAATGTTATGAATCCTACTCTTTTGCCCCCGAAGGGGTTAGTAGAAAACGGGTTCCGTTGGTCAGAAAATCCTTGGTAGTCAACTCAAACATCCCTACATACAGCATCTTCCCCACAACGCATGCCCCAAGGTGTGCTACAAAGACGCCGTCCACCAGTAAGACTGCATGCATGTCTGATGAGTTAAGCCTTATGCCCGCTGCCTCAATAGAGCCGCCGTTTTTATCGAACACGCGCAGGAAGTTAAAATTTGAAAGTCGTGTGATTGACCATGATATGCCGCAGATTGACGTCATCGGTGATCCCATGAAGACAAATCGTAGTAGACGAGTTGCTGAGGGTAAGCTAAAGCAGTTCAAAACAAAAGTCAGGATGACTTTCGAAAAGCAGCGTGACTTCAAGCCTGCAGACAGCAACGTCTGCCACATTTGCTCCGAAAAGGAGGATACCGTGGACCTGAACAACGAAACAGTGCGCTGGGTACAGTGCAGTCAGTGTTCCGGTTGGTGCCACCACTACTGTGCCAAATACCACGAGTCTGAACCCGTCTACACTTGCGTAGACTGCAACAACCTGGACACCACTTGACCATCCGGCAGAATTATGAAGAAACGGTGCTCTCGAGCGTCATGTGAAAGAACCCACGGCCTTATTCAGGGCCACCCACGACATGATTTCACGAGCTATGCTCATGTTTTCATTTTGCAGTGGTTATTGCCGTTAGTCAATTGAGGTTCACTGAGTCTTCCTTCAGTGATTCCTCTGTGAGTATACCAGACTATGTATATATAATCATATATATATTTGTATACACCTTCTTGTGTTTGTAGATATATATATGAACACATGTGTATATAAACATATAAAAATAGATGTCTATATCCAAGTGTACATGCATGTGCACATAAATGTGTACAACGTGATATATATATACAGCTGTCTGGAAACATGTATACAGAGAGCTAAATATATATATATATATGCATTCAGGTACGTGTACATCAACATGTATGACTATACATGTGTGTATAAATACATATATATATATATCCTTACACATTTCTATACAAATGTATAAGTATATATATAGAAATATGTATAGTTATATATATATGCATTTTTAGCTTAAGTTAAATATACAAATTTGTATATACATATATATGTAAGTATATGTACATACACATATATACGTATATATATATTTCCGTTGAAATATATTTCTGTATATATACAAAAACGTAAATACTTGTATTTATATATATGTACATATTATTATTACATATATATATGTAATAATAATACGTACACACATATATATATAAATTTAAGTCTTTGCGTATTTGTATATATATATATACATGAATATATATCAACAGAAATATATATATACATACATATGTGTATATGTAATAATATGTACATATATATACATATAAATATAAGTATTTGCGTATTTGTATAAGAATGATATATATGTGTATATAAATATACATATATATCAATCTGAAATAGACATATGTATATGTGTAAAACGTGATATATACATATATCAAGTTGTACACATTTTTGTGCACATGCGTGTACAGGTGCATACGCATATATGTATGTATATATATATATATCTATATGTTTATGTATTGATATACACGCGTTCATCTATATGTATAAAAATATACACAAAACTATACAAATATATGTATATAAGTATATTTATACTTATATGTACATATTCAGTAATATACACATTTGTTTGCACACATACGTATATATACATACTCGTGTGTACACTTATATATGCATATAATTGTATTTGTTTGTGCTTTTCTCTAACCCCTCTGGGATAGCCCATTGCCCAATGAGAAAATTGCACTTCAAGGTCAGTCGGTGGATTATTAGTCCTGAAAAGTGCCAGAATAAGAACGTGTCATTGAAAAAAAGTGCAATGGTGAATAGAGAAGTGACAAGATGAGTCGTAAAGGTGTAAGAAAAGAGACGAGTATCGGGATTACGAAAAACAAGTGGCGAGATAAAGATAGGTGCAGAAAAAAATGAAGTTTCAAGTAAACGGGCAGACGGCCCACAGGCACTTTGTGTACCGTGGCATCACGATCACCAGCCGGTTTGTATAAGGGTTAGAGCATAGGGGACTGTGCTTTACGAAGAGGGGAGTTGTGTAACACGCAACCGGAACCAGCGAGCGCGCACGAATTGAATTTGGGTTGTGCAACGGGCGTGCTGCTGTGTTGTCGGTGACGTTTGTGTAAGTCGTGTGCATGGCTTACTGGGCCTTCGGCTCATGTTTGTTCGTATTGTTTCTCTTTTCAGAACTGTTGTCCGAACCCCTACTTCGGAAGAGCGCTGTCCCCTGGTGCGTCCACGTTGCCCGAAGGTTGGTAAGCGAAGTCCCGGGCATCCGGAGTAGAGTCGGCTGGCCTGCATGTTACAGTCCATACTAATTTGAGTTTCGCGGGTACGAACGGAAACGCGCTCCCCCGTCACACAACTCAAATTGAAGTCGTGCCGCTTGCTGGTTTCGGTTGCGCGTTACAACAGGACGGTTTGTTTCAGGTCAGTCCAGTTCGTTGGTTGCAGTGTTCAAAGCAACTATTATACTTCACGCTCCACTTTTGTACAATTGTACGTGGTCTTCTATTGGTTTTATGGACGAGACTGACCGATTTTCATTCTGACTAGTTACCACAATAATGAACAGGAGGTTCCGTGCTCAGCCAATCCCTTTGGGGGATTTTGCGGTGAAAAAATTCATGCTCGCGTGACTGGTAACATTTACACTCGATGTTCTGAGAGTTTATTTGTCGTACGTCGTTTGATTGTGCACCATAGAAATATATGGTGACTTTTTCAACCGGACAGACTACAACTCTACGAAGTCCTATTTTTTCAGCGGGTGTTCTGTTTTCACTTTCACACGGTTACGCACCTAACGGCTATCGCGACGGATTTCTGGTGTTATCATAACCTCTGTTACCGTGTCACTTGGTTGGTCAGACCATTAGAAGGTGACACTAATATAACACAGTGAATGCCCAGCAGCTTGCATCTGTGACATACTTCCTCTTAAGGAGTTTCAATCATTAACAGCAGTCACTGCCCCACTTCGGTGCAATTGGCACTAACTACCGATTTACGTGACTCATTTTTCACATACTCTTTCATGTTAACATGACAAGCGCTTTCATCTGAAATTATATGCACCACCTATAATTTAGACCGTTAATGTGTCAATGAGCATATTTCCGCCCGCCGCCTCTTGTTTCTTGCTTTCTGCACAAGTGCCGGCGACTAACTAATTAAGCTTCGAAGCATATGGCATTGCATCACAAGGGACATGTGGAAGCTATCTACCGGACGTTGTTAGACCCTACCTTTTGACACCGCTGCTTTCTGTGAGCAACGGCTTTTTCAACTTCACGGGCTTCAGCCTCCCAGCGAGTAGTTCAAATTAACCCACAAACACATCACGTCATTTGTTCATGTAAATTTGTGTCTATTTGTGACCATCATGATGTTCTAATGTTAACAAGTGGTTCACTTATCTTTCTTCGACTAGTTAGATGGCCGCGGGCTCCGTTTTTTCCTTATTTTGTATTCCGACGCTGTACAGTACAGCAGAATTCTTTCCCCGTCGGTTCATATTTGCCCACCGACTTGATTGCTCGTCAGTTTAGGGTACTTCGCATTACCGCACATCAACTGTTCTGCCACCTGGTCATATTCGAGAGAGGCCTCTTGATATGGTGTCCACCAATACACCCTTCAAGACTCTGCTGGAGTGGTGCCTTCTTCAGGCATTCACGGAACTTGGTATCAGCAGAAAAAATGTGACTGGGCAGCACATCTCTAGCGCAAAATCACATAAGTAGATTGAAAACAACAACGACCAGTGTAGATCTCCGTGGACTCCCAATAGCTGGTTTGCTTAATTAAGGTCTATCCACTTCTACTTCACCGAAGTGCGAACCATCAATACGAATTTACCTTCTCGGGAATTTAGTCAGCCCGGTACCCCGAATGTCTTGAGATTCCAGAAAGGGGGTCTGGATATAAACAGTTCAGCGCCTTTTGAAATCTGTCTACTGCGCCACAACGATCAACCCTCCGTGGAGACATTTGGTGATAACATCCCTGAAGTTAATTTGTTTCATTACAAAGGAACGGATGATCCCAGACGTCTAATTGTTCGCCAGGTTACGATCAATCTAATCGCAACGTCTGCGGGTACACTAGGGATCAGCTAGCGTCGCATCCGTGTCGCGGCAGGCGTTCATTTGACCGCCCGCCAGCTAAGAAACCGAGTTGATACAGTAAACGTGGTCGTATAGGTGGGTTTGTTATCAGTAACGTGATAAATTATAGAAAATACTAAAACCTGAAGAAAAATTCTCGATCTTTTATCTGCCAAATTTACGGAAACTGAAATCAAAAATTCACACGATCACGGCCAAATACAATGAGCGGAGTGATATTGAAGTGACGAGGCTTAAGTTGAACTGACATGGCGAATAAACAAGAGTAGAGCAACATATAAAGTTATGACAAGTGAAATGCGTAGAGGCGAAGCTTCGCAAGTCAGCGGTACCAAGCCTCGATGATACAGCACAGCTGAAGGAATAATTCGCCGCGCGCCCTTCAAACACGAGAAGAATGTTCAAAGAATTAAAACGAACAGAGTTGCAGAGCGTTATTGTCAACAGTCTTTTACTCATGCTACCATCGCCACGCACTAAACACTAGCAGCTACTTCAACACCGGCTCCGCTACAATTACCGCAGTTGGAGCTTTGTAAACTGATATGTGCGGACCTACCTATTGATTATTGAAAGATGGGTTCAAGACTGAGCAGTGATATAGGTTATTGTACTGGTGCAGGATGAGAGAACCGACAAACACGAGGCAACCCTGCCGCATTGTATAATGTCTTGGATGATTGCTGATCCAGATGTACAAGGGGCCTGTATCGGGAATGTTCAAAGAACACAGTTGCGCTGATTTGATGAAGAACCACGCGGTCGTGACGTGGCTCATATCCTCGCTTCTGTTGCTTTAATGTGTCACTGAAGCGTTCACCTTCATCAGCGCAGCTTTTGAAGGTGTATTGGGTCACCCTTCTGCACGCCAACCATCACGCTGTGCGCACTCGTATGCTTGCAGGTCAGTGTTAAAAATGATGACTCAGTGAATGAGTCCATGTGATATTGCTGACTACAATAATGACAAAGCTGGGCTCGCTGTCAATCACATGAGCGAAGAAGATGAGAATTGCCAGCAGAAATTGTGTCCGACCCTGATCCCGATTGTCGAATCGCCAGTTAGCCTGTGATTGGTAGAGATGTCGGATTAGTTGACCTTGGTTATCATTAGTGGAATGCCCGCAGATAATTAGGGGCTGTGGTCTATCTACCAAATTCAAGGTTATGGAATGACTTGTACTGAGCGACTAATGTTGACGCGCGGTATCGGACCGAAAAATACTCATCAACCGAATTTTGTGATGAATTGCACGAGAAGTAAGCAGATCCTAATTATATCCCCCGACTTCAGAACGTTCCCTCAGAATGAATGCCTTCTCGCAATAATTCATATCTTTTACTCGCCCGCATCTTCCCTGGAGTTTGCATCAAGACTCCAGTCCAAACTTTACAACTGTCGGTTTGGATTAGACCAAAGTTACTCCTCCGTGAAGAAATATGTAATCTCATTTTCGTCAATAGGCCTCTTCGTGATGAGCAGGTCCGAGACAGCCGCATTCCAAATCAACTTCCATTGCCTAGATATATCATCATGGTTTGCTGGGCTTCGAATGTGGTTGAAATGTAGCTGAAGTTTCGTCTTGTTTTCCTTCGCCCAGCCGGCTTCTGGAGAATCTGCGAAAATTGTCACAGGTGGTTGATTCATCCTCATGTTTCCCTTCGCACAACTCGATTAATTTTCAATCCTCGGTGTTGAACAGAGACTGTGTTCTACATAGGCCGTTGAACATTCTACTTAATGTTTCGAATTTACGGCTAGCCGGCTGAATAACTGGAAGACACCGCAATCCTTCTAATTCTTGTTGATAACGTTTCTGTGCGAACGTCATGTTTTTTGACACCACACCCCAAATCTCCGCCCCTTCAACATAGATAACATCCTGGTGCGCATAGTCATTTTTTTCGGAACTGTTGTCTCAATGACCTTATCATAACAACGAGTATGGTTGAAAAATACCGCAGGATAAAGTTCACCCACTAACTTCCCACACCTTCTTCCTCTCTCTGACTTGAATAGCTGCAGGAAATGTGCAGGCTACAGTAGCCAGGAATACACCATTCACACAGTCCTGGGTTACTGGGACATATTGCACGGTGGTCCCTTTATAGCCCCCTCATATAAGGCAAGTTTTCCTATTCCTTGATCGCACAGATGAATATTGTGTGGTCTCCCACACGATGTCTAGGAAATCTGGTGCGATTCGACGGAAACCGTCATCAGATAGATCCGATCAACCGTTCGCATATACGTCACTGGATATCTGCTAAATCACCCTCTGCCTGTTTAGGTGCTAGGCCGGACACAAAATACTCGAACAACTGGAGACTTGAAAGTTCTCTTCTTTTATGAAATCTCATGCTGTCACACCTCTGAGTAGCTCTATTTTGAACCCTTAGAAGAAATTATCAGTTATCATACAGCCTGGGTCTGGAGTGATGCATTCCACCCGCACAGCCGACAACTCCAATTCCGCTTTATGGTGACGAAGGCTAGCAGGCGATATCGGGGGTTTTAGCAATGGGCTAGTTCAAAAGAAATAATGAAGTATACTCTCTAATACGCTGGACTGGCCATAATCAGTGCACCATTTGAAGTGCTACGTCAGAGTAACAACAGTGCATTACTGCATTTGTAGAACTCTGTTAGCCAGTAGTGTTTGACACCAGAGAACAGAAGTTCCGGTTGAAAATAGAGATGGTTTGTACGCTACCGTAAGAATAGGTCTAGCGATTGACAGGATGTTGCTCGAAAACTGGCGAGTGCATCAACCTGGTGTCTAGAGTTCTATGCGTAGAATGTGTCCAAATTGACACAGCGTCATGTGGACGAAAAGGTTCAGGAATTGAGATGTGGCGTTTATTACTACGTTTTAATGTGATCGTGAACAGAGTAGACAAAGTGCAGTAAGTCTAAGATGTGTCTCAACCATATTGCGCTAAACTTCACCAGGCATATAATAGTCTGCCGGTTTGTATGCCAAATTTAGATGGATATTGCACATGTGAACAACAAAAGCAACGGCGGTACACGTCAGTGCGCACCAGCCAAACAGACGGTTCGGTATTCACGAGCTAATCTGTCTTTACTCAAGTGAGTGACATCCATCTGCTAATTGCTACCGTCCACTCCAGCCGGGGAGAACTTCGGTTGTTTCAGCATGCCGTACCAGGAAACTCTTCTTCAGATTCGCTAGAGTTTTGCAAATTGTCGCAATCCCGGGTGAGTGGAATTTTTCGACAGCCCTAAACTTTTCGCGGACAGAAGCTGTAATGTGCTCCTTGAGCCGATCACGCAACTACCGCTCTGTTCCCCCCGAGCAGGTGGCCCGGAACTCACAACAGAATTAATGAGATTTGACATCCCATGTTGAGGTTGTTTTCAGTCGCAAACTTGTGCTTCTGGTGTTATTCGAACGTACAGACTTCCACACGGCATAGACGTGTGAGGTGAATTTTCAAAACGGCACCAATGTTATCACTTCAGCATTGCAAACATAGGTAACCGTCCATTTTGGTATAGCAGATGCCGACGTTAATGAGCTCTGAGCCAGCGGTTCAATCAATTTCGAACCACCAGGGAACACGGACATACTGACGTACCATTTTCTGATAAGCAGCCGAGGCAAAAGATTAAAAATTGTGATGAAATGAGAGAAAGTAACAAAAGCCGATGTGCGATGTATATAGTCACAAGATCCAACACAAAGATTCATACGTACAGTACCAGAAGAAGTACAGACTTGTCAACACCACGTCTTCAACAATCAACGCGATTGAAAAAAAACATAATGCCATAATGAAAATCCACTAATCGAACTAAGGTCCGCATACACGAGGATCCAGTGGTGGTGAGTAAAGACGAGAAACCTGCGCGAAAAGAAACTTCCAGACACCAACATCTAGCTTTAGGAATATGGTGAGACTATTTTTCATCAGAAGAACAGCTCATCGCGCGCGCATTTCCAATGGCCGAGACAGTCTGTGCGAGAGAGGTTCGCAGTTGCTACCAAAAGAATTTCGAGTGCAAGGAGAAGAACAGTTAACAAGAGTGGAGTAAACGAAGATAAGCAGTGTGGTCACCGACTTCTCATCAGATTCACAATACTCATCGAATACCCAAAGCGATCAACTACTTTCACACTCACAATGTCGCTATGGCATTAGATCCTTGTGAAAGGTGAGTTGATTGTGTTGTTCATATTCGCTGGTCGTATCAAATCTTCCTCTGCCAACTAGAACAGACGAGGACTTCCCAAGTGCCTTGAAGGGTGTTATTTTTTCCCCAACTCATGCGTCAGTTTTGGGCTTGATGAACGTGCTGACGAATTATAGAGGCATAACGTGGACGCATCTGGTACATCTAATATCTAATTCGCCGATATATGACCTAGGACGCTTCTCATGCGCTTCATTGAACATCATTCACAATGTCACTTGAAGAGCTACAAACACGCAAGAGCTGCGCTTGTATTGCAACAGTATTTGCCTGATAAACCTGGAGACGGTGATACTATCCAGTCGCTTGGCCATCTGTTCGGTGATCAATCTTCTTTGTTCAATATCCGTTACAGATGTCTCAAGCTGGTTATAAACGATTATGACGACTTCCTGACGCATGTTTTACTAATTAATCGTGAATGTGAACGCTTCAAACCGAAGTCCCTGATGGACTATCGATTCAAGTCGCTGACGCTGATATGCAGTCTACAATCTCCAAGGTTGACTGACATACGCACCCGGTTGCTGAACCGTTTGGAACAAGGACCAAATCTCACCCTGGACGACATGGCTGCAGAGTATCAACGATTGGTAAACTTGAAGCGCGACACCACTCTGGTCCAGTCTAGGGGCCAAGGTTGTACCGAAGCTCGTGCGATTCAACATTCTTCTACTGCCAAATGGCACGACCCCGGCCGGTCATACGATAAACGATCTGACCCGAACGGCCCGAAAACTGGGAGGAAGCCTCCGGCAGCATGTTGGCATTGTGGAGCCTGACACTCAGTCGAGTTCTGCCCATTCAAACAACACAGATGTCGGCAATGCAATTCAGTCGGCCATAAAGAAAGATATTGTCAGCCAAGTCGGCAACGTACACCTGCTGGTTGAAGGTCCAGATCAAAGTTACGATCGAAGTCACGATCCACAGCAGGCGGCAACAAAATGAGCTTGACGGCAGTCTTCCAAGTCAACGTATCAAGCCCACGTATGTTCACAACCCTTCATATTAACGGTCAGCCAGCCTGGTTACAGTTAGACGCTGCTTCTCACATAACTATCATTCCGGAAAATCTCTGGCACACGCTACGAAATTATAAACAGACCACTATTGCCTCGTTCGGATGGGGTTATCACCTAAAGACTACATGCTGCTCAATTTCCAGAGGATATATGGTTGTGTCGAAGGTCCATTGGCCTCCATGCTCACGCTCTAACTGCAAGAAGATAATTCTCATCAAAAATCAGCATTTGGAGTCAACGTTTAGGCAGATGGTGATCATGAAGATAGTGAGGTAGTTCCTTCCAGCTTTACGGCTGGACCGCAGCAATACACTCGGATAACTGAGTCCGTACGCGCACAGCGCACTTTCCAGCAATTTGGAGAACGAGTTTGTGCTTCTAATATTATCATACCTAAGGCTTGCTTCAGTGGTAAGTACAACACTTGTTGGAAGGTAGCTTCCGTGCGCGGGCTCCTTCTCTGGTAATCCACATGCTCCTGGCGTAGTGCTGCGTTAATGACAAGGTCAAGGTCATCACTTTTTCTCAGCCCAGCTGATAGCTATTGCTCAGCTTGTCGAAATGCTCTCCGACGGTTGTGCCTTGTTGTGAGAAAATCAAGGGTAAAACCATCAAGCTGGATAAATTTGGGTGTTATCTGTGACATTTCTGAGATGGTGCACAGCATACCCATTAGAAAGTAGGACTGAAGGTCGAGATGAACATTGAGACCTGCAGTCTTTTTACCGAGAGTGGAAGTTATCCAGCGGAGAACCTTTCGTTGCATCCCACAAACATCTATCTTATGCACTCATTGGAAGGTAGCTTCCGTGCGCGGGCTCCTTCTCTGGTAATCCACATGCTCCTGGCGTAGTGCTGCGTTAATGACAAGGTCAAGGTCATCACTTTTTCTCAGCCCAGCTGATAGCTATTGCTCAGCTTGTCGAAATGCTCTCCGACGGTTGTGCCTTGTTGTGAGAAAATCAAGGGTAAAACCATCAAGCTGGATAAATTTGGGTGTTATCTGTGACATTTCTGAGATGGTGCACAGCATACCCATTAGAAAGTAGGACTGAAGGTCGAGATGAACATTGAGACCTGCAGTCTTTTTACCGAGAGTGGAAGTTATCCAGCGGAGAACCTTTCGTTGCATCCCACAAACATCTATCTTATGCACTCATGGCCGTGTGGGACAGTCGAATTCTTTGGCAAACTCGGAGGAGATATCATCCGAGATATGACCAGTGTCTTTGGCCTCTGTTAGGCTAACCATGAAGATGATCATATTAGTTATGCATGACCGATCGGGACGAAAGCCATGCTGGGTCGAAGGAGAAAAATTTTCGACAAGGGCGAGATGAACAATACGCAGTCCAGTATGTGGTTTTGCATCCTGTAGGTTAGTTCGATGTCTGAGTTCACTCCGCTACACTGACGCTCGCAATGAAACGCCCTCCGTCGTCGCTGTACGCACGAATGTCAGCGAGGAGGTGACATTTGCAGCAGGTGTCTCATGCGTTTCTCTTATGAAAGTGGCGAAGTGTAGAAAATGTTGCTTATCGAGCACGGTGTGACTTTGGTTCCAGTATGTGTAGGGGTGGTGTCTGTAATAATGTTCATAACGCTTCCGAATGCTTGTTTTGTTATATGCACCTGACCTCACGGTGGCCTTATCTTCATCATTAGCTACCATTTCAGCGTTTATACGCTTATTATTCTGCATGGTCGACGCAAAACTCACGAATTTTTGCTGCATTTGCTAGCCCCACTGCTCCGTTCCCTCCACTTTTCCAGGGTCATTCGACCCACTGTGCCCGTCCGCTTTCCTGCTTATTTTGCGGTTTGCGGGACTTTTGAAATATCCCATATCTCTCTTAAAGCAGCTGTGGCGATCCCATTATGGATGGGCCAATCATTTCCTAGCATCTCCCCAACTCTTCGCTTACAGCAACCACCACATACATTTGTCACAATTTTCTGTGTTCGTGATTTCCAGCAAACAGAAGGTATAGACTGAGTGGCACATATTTTGTCACTTGATGGTAGTGATCGCACTCGCAGTGCTGACCACAACCCGCACGTTTTACTTACACTGTATGGCTTCAAAAAATCGTGGGTGGTTTCAATATAGGTATTTGAGTGGACAAAGTTTGTGAATACTGAGTAGTGACGGGCAAGTTTACTTGAGGCGGAAGGGAACATAGGGGTAGATGATGAACTAGGAATATTACAGATACGTTGAGAGATAACGGTATTGGGCCACGTATTAATATAGATGATGTGTATATTAGACCTTCTTCCTAGTTCACATGGGCATGCCAGTTACTTCACGCACCATACAAATGGTGGGTTACTTAAGGTGCCCTACGGAGTCCGACGGTATTCGACATTTGAATGTGCAGTGCTGAATGGATAGCGCAAGTATTTGAGACGGTTGTGTAGATACTCCTGTTTATTGGACACTTTGCCCATTCTCACTACCGGAGGCCTTTGAAACAACACGGATAAGACGTTACGAGTGTTCCCGTCAGGTCATTCCAGTGATAGGAGCACTGGAGTCGACGGTTGACGGGACTGTGTGGAAGACGTTGAAATTGCTCGTTGACGGCAAAGCAATTTATGAGACCTTGAACTGTTCTGCCTCAAAATAACGAGCAACCACCTATAACATGGGTTGGAATACGGAGGGTTCTAGGTAGAAAACAAGTGATGCATAGTCCTTTGATGGCAGAACGCCTGCTGCTACCTAAGTCGAACGCATGTAGAGAGCGGATATTTGGAAATTAAGTGATCGACGGGAATCAGGCAAATGTACGAGGAGCGCTGGTCCAGCGTGCACGACTCGCCTGAAGGAACTATGAATTCGCCAATGCGGAGTGGATGACAGTTTAGTCCGTAGAAAATAATGGATGTAGGTCGTCGCATAAGCTGCGCCATCAGCCAAAGAAATCAGTTAAAAATCAGCTGCCGCCTCAACCGCAGGCGGCTCTCAGACTCTTGGTGCAGGGGACATGAAATAAATCTGTTTCCGGCTACCGATGCATCACCCAACTCGTATGTTGAGCAGACCCGAAACAACCCTGAATAGCACTGAGTGCGTGGCAAAGTCCATCAATTTTTGTGCACGTACACGTCTTGTAAGAGGCTTGAACGCAGACCGAATGGGAGGAATTTGCGCGCCCAAATCACAAGGGGTAAAATCTACGAGGAAGCGGGTGGATTTCAGTCTCAAAACATTGCACAGATGTGTTTTCGTCCACAGTTCCTTCCGCCGTTCACCCATGACAATCCATTATTCATCGGCAGACTCCTGATGGAACAAATGGTGTTCATGCGATAAAATATTATACAATGTCCGGACACCGGAAATCCTGCGGCTAATAAAAAATTTGCCAGATATTTGATTTCTGGACATTTTCAAGCTGTTAACGTGGTACTACCCGGCTACTGGCCCACTGGTCAGTCAGCTTCAGAAGCTTCTTCTCACTTTTCTGACAGGTCTGAATCTTGATTCCAAATGGAACCATGGGATCAATGCGCTGATGCGACATCACATTTTCTGACCAAATCTTGAACAACACATGAACTATGTTCTTGGTCATACGCACACCTAATTTTATTGCGAATAACTATTGAGTCGTTAGCTGACGATGCAAGGTCACATCAAGATACACATCAAGATAAATGTCTTCTTCGATATCCGACGGCAAAAAGGGCAATTCATCTTTGAAACGGTTAACGAGGAGGTGTGCGCGAGCACTGGGTTTAATACAGTACTCATCGAATTACCATACAGTTATCTGAAGTCTCACACCTCGAATATGGGCAATCCCCGAGAATTAATGGGAGAGTTGTTCACACAACTAAGTGGACAACTGGGCATCACTCACCAGTGGAGGATGATAAGACGGACTTGGGATCACTTAAAAAATTGATCAACGGTGGTGTTGGAGCGAGACGACTGAGAGCGGAACAAGAAATGATGAGGATTATAAATCAACAAACAAAAAAATATAACCGGAAAAACGTTTGATTTTGTCATTCAGAGTTTTGCTGGGGAGTGGTGGTGATTGGTGAAGTGGGAATGAATATGGTAAACGCAGTTCATCTGGGTAAGATGAGAAAACGTAGGGCCGCCCCCCAAAAACACCGAACCGAGTACAGTAACCTCAAACTTAGTTCGGTAGATGTTAACAAGATAACCGACCACTACTTCGTTCTCTTCAGCTACGCCTCATTAACTACTTGATTTTCGTATCTGTCCTTCCGTACTAATAATGTTTATATGTCGCTCTAAAATACACCCAAGTCTCGCGCTCAGCCGGACACGCTTATCACATATCAATTACGAAATATTTATTGCTGATGTTACTTTTATATATTCATGATAACTTCGGTCGCATACGGACAATTTTGCCAAGTATGGGTGAGATGGGTTTGAACTGGAGTGATTTCCTCATTGAAGAAGATTCAGCCAGTCAGTGTTCATATACAAGCTGCTACAGACGGAATTATAGTCAGACTGGCGCCAAACAGTCGCAGACGGCGACCAGCTACTGTCGAATACGTATCTGCTTCAAACAGCCGAGTCACTAGATGCAAGGTCGTGGAACAACACAACAACGAATTGACAAATCAGAACGTGGGGACGTCGGTCGCTCAATAGCAGTTGTAAGTGCTGCTGTTTCTCTACAAACGATGCCGTCTTTTCACACGAATTGAGATAGCTTAGTCCGGCTCAGATTCCTGTTCCGAATTCCTCCTCGATTGAGGGGCTCAGTACGCGACATAGTTTCGGAAGACAAAAAGAAGCCTGCGTGCAGCTTCCAAGGCAGTTCTTTGAGTGTTTTGCTTTTTTTCTTCCGGAGCAGTTGGACGTGACGAACAACATCCGATTGCCAAAGACATAACGAAGGTGGGGACAGAAGTTTGATGACTTCGCAGTGTTAAGCAGTTCGTCCCAAGGACTGATGTAATATCAATTGGCGATTTCCCTGCATTGCGTTGGAGAGAGTTCCTGACGAATTTCATTTTTGTTGATAACGTAGACGAGAACGACTTGAACACAATGATCGGTAGGTTTGAAGAATACTTTATCGGGCAGTCGAGCGAAACTTTTGAACGTTTCCGTTTCTTCCAGAGGATCCATTGCCAAGGATAATCCATCGATCAGTATGTGACAGTACTGAAGGAGCTGACAATAACTTGCTATTTTTACGATTACATGAAGGACGGTCTCATACGTGATCAAATGGTCCTAGGTGTTCAGGACGCTGCAATGACCAGGGAACTGCTGAGAGTAAGACAGTTACCGCTCGCCCGATGGCGCATTGGGATTGGGTCATTTCGAGCCTTTGACACCGTTCTGTATGGCTCAGAGGAGGTTGGGAGCTTAGCAAGCTTTTCATAAATTCTTTGTGAGGCTTCTTCGGAGCTGGCCTGCTGGACTGGCACGAGTGGCTGTATGTGAAGGTGAGGTTGTATACATTGCTTATAAAGATTTGAGCGAGCAGTAATGAAGAACTTAATTTGAACAAAGCATGTTCATATCACGCACCAAGATGGCCGTTGAAACACTACGTTCATGCAACAATATGAGGCCACCCAGCATTTGACAACTACAAGCAACTACGTCGAGTTTGCTGACTGAAAGTTTGCCGGCCACGTATGACACCATGAATCCAAATACATGAAGTACTGCAGCATATTTGGTAAGAAACAGGTAAGATTATCGGATGAAAATTGATTTGATGTCTCTGGCGAGTAAAAATTACCTGTCATGTTTTATGTCACGCTGACACACGTGAGGAAGTGTAGCGGTCAAAGGAAACTTCCCTGAATCATTTCTCCGAAGAGGCTGGCTGCGGCAATAAACAAGTCCTCCCTACTTTACTGTTTCGGAGCAGCCACCATCCTCACGGATTCAGTTCCACAGTTTGCCAATGTCAAGCACTATAGATGATGGTGAAATCTCTTTACGTCCATTTTTTGTCACTTTCCAAACATTTTTCCGATATCACCCAGATCATGATTTCAGATATAACCATGGAAGCAACAAACTGATTCGACATCATATATCTTGATCAACTTTTGAACAAAGGGTGAAGAAAGTTCTCAATTATGCGCACGTCCAATTTCACCCCAAAATAGAAATTCGTTCTCTTAGCTTACACTTACGTTGGCGTTACCTTTTTGACATTGGTCGTATCATGCTATTGTTCAAATTGTCGTGTCAACTCAAAGCCAAAAATGTCTTGTGTACGCCGGGAGATGCATTTTGAGGGTTTTCTACGTTTGCATTCTCAGTAAATGGAGAACATGAGAATAATTATGCCCAGGTCCCACAGTCACTGGCACAAGAATGTAGCGCAAGAACAGATCGAGGAATTCAGTCGCAGTTGGTGTGAGTTCTGGAAAGTATCTGTTGAATTAGTTTTGGAGTATAGTCGAAGGTGATAGGGGTCGATTTTTGCAGAGGCCAATTGTGGATTGTGTTAAATATATACATGAAAGAAGCCAAAATCCCCTACCACTCATCAGTATCCAAATAAAGAATAACGGGTGGGTACTATGACGGGGTTTTGATAAATAGATGTTAGCGAAAAGGTCTGGTAGAAGAGCTGCAAAACACACTTAGAGAGAGCCAAACGCAACGGCTGATTTGTGTCCGATAGAATTTTTCCCGGCAATCGTTTGTACGAACCCCTGGAACCTACATTCATTGATCGAACTCAACCAGGAATCAGTCTCAGAAATGAGCTGACACATCATTAATACAACTATTGCTATCGTTGCGCGCGCTGAACTCGCTCAAATTTGTGAGTGTTCTGGCAAACAAACAAAATGCAAACTGCCCATCATCTCGGGTTGGTATGTCTTGACGAATGTTCGCTGCTAGATTACTGTTTAAAAATTCACAGTGTATTAATCAGAAACACGGTGTGAAGTGAAAGCTGATTTTCCACTATTCATCACCAGGCCGAATACATAGCATATCTATAGAACAGTGCTATAAGGGCGAAACGAAAAAGACACGCAGCGAAGTCAAATAAAGTCAATCACGTAATAGATTCAAATGAAGACAGTGGCTTGCCACAAGTAAGTCACAGTTGTGACGCGGCTGAAAGCGTAGCAGTTTGATCGTTGCAATCGCAAGACCCGAACAAAGCACTTCTGCGCGCATAGGGTGTTGTTCGGTAGAATTTCGACTGCTTCAGCCTTGACCAAGCTTCGGTATCTCACGGCTTTCGACTGATAGCTCTTGCTTTGACAAGCTGGAGGAAAATTAGAGGACGGGATGGCGGTACGGTGTGAGTCGGCGAGGCTTGCCACACTTTTGCCAACAATTGTTTCGATGATTCCGGTGCTTGATGCAGGCTGGGTGAGGGTATTGGATGGGCTAAAAAGCACTTGGTCGTGCGACCCAGGTAACTTTCACATGAACAAGTGAATGAGTGTACACGGAATCTAGGCTATGAAACAGCTCAATTTTCCACAAACCTGGCATCACCGATGGCTGAACTTGACGTTTTTTTGGCAACCCTGTGACGTTTTAAAATTTTATGTAACAGTTGGAGAGCTATATTGAACCCAAGGTTTCTAATGACATGCAACGACCACCTTGCCTAATATACTACTGCGATGGTGGAGCTGGATGGTCGATAGTTGATGGCGTCATGTTATAGCCCAGCGCCGGTGATCGTAGAGCTCGCCGACTCCCGGAAGGACTTTACGAACAATCCTATTTTGCCACTAAGTCCATGATGGATTGGCTGATGCCCAATGGCAAGAGTGTACACAACGGCGTTTAAGCATCATCGGAACTTTTCATGTGGATGCAGAAGTGCTCAACTGCAATGAGTCAGTTAAGCCGTACGGCCGATATCAACTCGGTAAAAACACTGGAGCGTATCTTTAGAGCCATGCGCTTGCATTTACCACATTAGTAGACGGAGGCTGCGAATCATGTTTTTTCACGACACGACGGCTGTTGATTTGCAACGCAACCGGGTTCATCTCATATTGTGCGAGGAATGCTCGCAACATATATAATCAGATTGTCGAAGAAAATGAACGGTGGGGCTCAAGGATAGCACATTCGTCTGGAAGCAGTTAACAGAAAACAAAGACGGGTCGCTTTTGGCCATCCGACATTTGCTTTGATCAGGGTCGGACGAGAGACCTTCATGTCAGTAGCGCGCTGTTGCTTCAGAAGCAGGCAGTGAAGACGTGTAAGTCCTTCCTGGCCATGAGCAAGCCTGTGACGTGGGACAGCCTACGGCGAGTTGCATTCTGCCTGGTTCGTCCCAAGTTGTAACATCGAGCCTTTGAATGGGGAGCCAAATCGCGTTGTGGTGTGGACGGCTGCGGTGGGCTTCATCAAAGCATACTGCCATCTACGCGCACAGGACCCGTGATCGAAGAGAATAGCAGACATCCGCGTACATTTAGCTGAAAGGCATACCCGACTGGGCATGGTACCGGCAAGGCTTGACATGCTACATGATTTGGCGTGAAAGTATGCACCCTTAAATCCTGGATCAGAAACGCGCGCGATTCGAAAAGGGCAAGTAATTACTGCGTGGA